>JARKHS020002855.1:0-290926 GCA_030143305.2 Amblyomma americanum
GTTTCTGATTAGTGATAACATGCAGTGGCTGAGAACTGAGTGCGTTTGCAATCTGCGGAGCAGGGTGGCTTGAGCTCTGTCGAGGTCCGGGTGGGGAGATGGGAAACGGGGTCTCTTCTGCTTATGAAAATTGGTGATGTCGGCGAAAGTTTGGGGGCTTCAGCGAGGACGTTTGGATCCGTGGGGCCGGCCGCCCGGTTTGCTAATCCTCGGGCAAGTCGGTCGGCCCCTTCGCTTTCATATTTGCCCATTAGGTTAAATTTGCGGTCGGGAGTCCAGCCGCGCGGGATGCGTGCGGCAAAAAGACAAATGACAAATACAGACGGCCGTAAAATTTAGGACTGCTCGTTTTGACTTACCGAGGACTGCACGCGTACGGCGGTCAGCGATGGCCCGCGATGTCTCTTCCACTGCGCTGACAGAGAGGGCGCGCACCGTGGTGGCGGAGGTAAGGGTAGATTGCGGCGTTGTTGCGCTGACTACGTAGGTTGTTTAATCCTGCCTTGTCGCGTCACATATGTTCCGTTTTCGTCGGAAAGATAGAAATCATCCAGTGCCCGGGCTTTGTGCTGACGGCGCTCGTCGTGTCGGCCAGAGAGCATGCTCTTGTGTAGCGTTTTGACAACGAGGCGGCTAGGTACGCCTGTCGGGATGGGGATTGCCTATCGGGTTGACGTTTAGCCGGTCGAGGATGAGGCGCCCGTGCCTGGTACTAGAGAGGCGATGAATTTGGGCAGTCTTGTGTGCCTTAATAAGTACTGTAAGAGTCTTGTAGATGCCAGGTTGGGGGAGGTGTGTGGTGGCATATTGTAGCAACCCTAGGGCAGCCTTGTAAACCGAGCGGATGATGCTGTTTACTGCCTCGTCATCTTTTTGGCGAATGTGATTGTAAGGGTAAGAGTATACAAAGCTGGTGATGAGGAATGCCTGCGTTAGTTGACAGAGCTCGTCTTCATTAATGCCTATACGGCGTGTGGAGATGCGGAGGATAAGGCCGATTAATTGGTGAGCTGCGGTGCGGAGGCGTTATGTAGCTTCAGAGTTGTGTGTGTTGTTCTGTACCAGCATTCCCAGGACCCGAATGGTCTGGATGGAAGGTACGGGGTGTGTGGCGATGCGGAGCGTGATAAGCTCACGTGCTTCGAGCTCAGGTCGGCTCATTCTCCTCTCAGGGGTGACATGCCGATTTTGCTAGGCAGCATGGGAGGCCGTTTTCCTATACGAAGGTGTGGACGGTGTCAATGGCTCTCTCGAGAGATCACTGGATCTCACCGTTTTAGCCAGAGTTGGTCCAGAGGGTGATATCGCCGGAATATAGGGAGTGTTTTACGAGAGGTATGGCGTTGAAAAGGGGGGAAGACCCCTCATTTAAAAAGGGAAGGGGAGAGGACACGCCTTCTGAGGTTCCTATGATGCCCAATGTGAGCTTTCAGCAGATGAGTTCTCCAATCTGGAGTTCTGCGGTGTGGTTGCGTAGGAATTCTGCGATATAATTGTTGGTACGAGTGCCTACGTTCATCTCAGCGATATGTTTCAAAATGGATGCATGTGATAGGTTGTCAGACGCCTTACTAACGTCAAGACCGAAAATAGTCCGCGTGGCTCAGATGGGGCCTGAGTCCAGTATGTCGTGTTGCATTTGCCACACGGTGTCTTGAGTGGAGAGTCTAGCTCCGAACCCGATCATAGTGGACGGGAGGAGGTCTTCTTTGTCTCTGTGGGTTTGAAGTCTATGGAGGATGACGTGCTCCATGACCTTACCAAGGCAAGATGTAAGGAAGATGGGCCGGAGATTTCCCAGCTCAAGTTTTTTGCCTGGTTTAGGTATGAAGGTTAGCTTGGCATGCTTCCAGGCATTCGGAAGGTGACCATCATGTCAGTGTCTATTGAAAAGTTCCGTGAGTGCCCCGTATGGACTGGTCGTCGAGGTTACAGAACATTTTGTTGGTTATACGATCTTTAACGGCGGCTTCGGTGGTCTTGATGTGATTGAGGGCCGCATGGACTTCAGATGTTGCTATGTAAGTGTCCATGTCGGGGCTAGGAATTCCCGTGTAGGCCTCGGGGATGAGGATTTCGGTCGAGGTGTTAGTGTACTTGTCGGTCAGCGTGTCAAGCAGTTTCTCGTTGGTGCCCTGCAAGGCGTATACCACTCGGATGAGGTTTTTGTGGGATGTGGCTTTAGTGTGGTTCGGATCAAGGAGATGTTTATGTCGAAAGCATGAGTTTTTAGAGGCTAGCTGTCCGTTCAGGCGGTCGCGTGTTTGATGCCATTGTTGACGGCTGAGCTTGGTGGTGCAAGATTTGATTTCTCCCTGAAGGAGAGCAAAAAGAAGCATGAAAGGGCGGCTGTGTTTACGCCGAAGCAAGCGAGCATGAAGACTACGCTGGGCCTTCCACATGTGGATGAGTTTGGTGTCAGGGGTGGGGCCATACTCCGCCTGTGTGGCCGTGGAGATGGCGTTTGCGGCTACTGGAGCAAAGAGGCTGTCCAGGCATCCAGGTATTCAATCAGGATGGAGCGCATTCAGTACGTATGTATCTGAACGCGTCCCAGTTGCTGTGCTCGATTTTGCGGCGAGGGGTGCTGCTGTGTGTGCCTGTGAATGTTGTGCTGAGCACATAGTGGTCGCTGCCTATGTTCATGCCGAGGTTTTCCGAGCGGGCGTCTGTGATGTTTCGAGCGAAAGTGAGGTCAGGACAGCTGTCCCATGTGACGCTGTGGCCGATGCGGGGGTTTCTGTCGGGGCCGCGGAGTAGTGTAAGTCCAATGCCTGGGTGGTCTCTCACACTTTGGTTCCCATACGGCCTCATGTTTTGTGAAAATATCCCCACTCCCCGTGCGGCCCATTAAAGTCACCAGGTATGAGAATCATTCCTTTGCGTGCAGCCATGCAGGCCTTACAGACAAGGAAGGCTACTCGTGTACTCTTGTCGATGGGGGCCGTATACCTTTAGGATATGAATAGGGGCTTGTGATGGCGTGCTCGGGAGGACCTGCACGAAGGTGTGTGTAACTTCTGGGCAGTTTGTCAAGTTTATTGGATGTTAGATTTCGATGGACCAGTATGGCGGTTCTTGGTTTTTCGTTGAGGGTTTTTTGTTGGTTGTATGCGCCGTAGTTTACAGGTTTGGTGTCTGTGTATATTTTTAGAGTGCTATTATGTAAAGGGCATGCGGCAGGGCCTGCAGGGTGTGCTCCAAGCCGCACAGCTTTTCCCTGAAGTCCCTGCTGTTGCATTGCCAGCCTTAGATGGGCGAATTAGCCATCGCGTTTGGAGTGCGGCTCGGGGCGCTCACACTGGATGATATCAAAATGGCGCCTCCACGGGCACCCGCGGCTGCACATTCAGACGAGGCGATATCTATTGGTGGTGGGTAGCTAGGGGGATTGGGAGGATCTACAGATTTCGGAGGGGTGATGGGCTGCAGGGGCTCGTGATGGTGTCGGGCCGTATCTTATGGGCTTGAAGGTTGGCTGTCATTGCAGCGCAGCTCTCTACGAGGCGGCAAGTTAAAAAAGCGAACATCTGCAGCAAACGTATGGTCGATGCCGGTCGGTGGCAGGCTCGGTAAGAAGCCCTAACGAACGATGTCGATTTAATATTTCAAAACTTTCATTGAGAACCTCTCCCATCAGACTTGCAACATGCGCTACCGCCTATGGCTATATTCGGACATGTCTCTATTGTAAAACTCCCGACAAGAAAATGTACGTGATCGCGGAGCAGTTCTCTAATGAAGATCTGCCGCCATTCGCTCTATGATGAACATCAAAGGCAGCGTTTCGAAAGGGAAGATGCCCAAACTGTCCCAAAGAATTCATTTCGTGCATTTCTCGTTGCCGCGACACCATCTGCCTTGAATGAAACCACAGGGAGAATCGTATTATCGAGGGGCCGCTTCTTCCCCGTCAGGCGTGTTCAAAACGTGGAAAAATTATACACGTCGACTTATACCTGTCGACGTTTATAAAATGGCAAGTATCTTGACACGAGGAGTTTGCGAAGGCACTGGTCAATATGTTAACCTTAAAAAATGCAAGTCCCTATCAAGGAATGGTTAGATTTTCTTTAACACACACTGTGCAGAATATACGGCATCACGGTTGGCTTAGGAAGCTTGAGTTTAACAATGAGAGTAGGCCGACGACGTCGAGAACACCGACGGTTTCGAAAATTTTTTTGATCCACGGTCGTTCAAGCGCAAGTGACGGGGCTAAGAAAGCTATTCGGGCCTTCTTATCTAATCATTTCAGGGGACGTATCCTTTAATTTTTTTTCAGCGACATTGATTGCCATTGGGCTTCGAGCTTCGCGCATACTCTGCCGCCATTTGGTGACACACGTAGTCAGAAGGCGCTGTCAGACACTTCGAAACGCCCCACGGACGCCGCTCGTGTCCGAACGGCGAGTTCCAGGCAACATGCGGCCTGAACGAGCACCTTTCAAAAGAAGCTTTGTGAAAAGGGTGAGTCCGCGCTCTGGACTACCCGAAATCGTCCATAAATAGTGCAAATACAATTCTTTAACAAAAATTGACAACGTTACTGCCACGATGTTTAATGCGGCAAACTGAGATTACAGATGCGCTAGTCAGCGCTGTTGTTGCTTCACACTTGAGACATAGCATGCCTCAAAAAATTGGTCTTGAAGAACAGAGAGGGCGTTGAACCATCTCAACTTGGATGAACACAGGAATAGCGGCGATTGTACAGACGGAACAGCAGATAGACCTTGCAGCCAAGAGACTCTACGCATCTCCTAATTAACCACCCAGTGATCCGGATCCAGAATCTCGCCTTCCCGGTCTATCCAGCTGAACGAACTCATTACCCCTCCGCCCATTTCTAAACCACTACTCATCTTGTCCCCTCTAATCCCATCTGGCCTCTTCCCTATTGTGAATGACTCAACTGTTTTCTCTACCGCCTGTCTCCTCTTCCTACTCCACTCCTCATTTACTTTCCATCACCCCCTGGGTCGACGGGATTGATGCTGAAGGCGCTGAAGATAAGCGCCGAGTAGCCACCAAGGAGATCGATATGCTCAGTCTGTGATTCTTGGTAGAATAAAGACAGTTTATTCGTTACTATTTTTATTCGCAGTTTCTTCATATGGTACGAGACAGAATGATAGTCAGGGTTTAAACTCGATTAAACCGATTGTACGGCAAAACTAGTTTTTTGACACATTTTGGCGAGGTCAAATTTTGGAAATGGGTGTTTGGGGGTTTGCCGTCCCAAAGCGACTCAGGCTATGAGGGACGCCGTAGTGAAGGGCTCCGGAAAAATTCGACCACCTGAGGTTCTTTAACGTGCACTGACATTGCACAGCACACGGGCCTCTAGAATTTCGCCTCCATCGAAATTCGACAGCCGCGGCCGGGATCGAACCCGAGCCTTTCGGGCCAGCAGCCAAGTGTCATAACCACTTAGCCACCGCGGCGGCCTTAAATTTTGGAAATGACCCGGGACAAATCTAGCAGTGACGGTCGTTTCGAGCACGGTCAATTATGGTTCGACATTGATTTTGGTCCAAGTCGGCCAAAGTCAATTTCGGGGGTAGCCAGGCCCAAATTTTTTAAAAGACAGGGGCCAAATAAGAGGTCACCATTGTGTTGGGCACGGCGAAATTCGTGATTAGTAGGCAGAAAATTTGAAAGTATCTATGTGTTATGCTTTTAAATTATTATGGCATCAATGTGGCTAGGTGCCGGCACAAGATCGATTATTAGCGCTTTCGCACTAATATATAGGCAATAATAAGTGGTCGGAAAATATCGTCATGTTTGTGTTGCTGGATCTTGGAGTTATAACTCGGTCTCAGACATGTCTTACGTACATTCGCGGTTTACAGCTCGCCTACACGCGGCTGCATGCTCTCAGTGCTAGCGAAAAATTCAAGGAGGATTAAAATTTTTTTCTCTGTATTCAGAATAGTTCCTCCCGCCATGAAGTTCTCTTGCCACTTTAAGGCGGCAATATCTGGACTCGATTGAAACAGGAAGCGTGCTGCCCTCTTTTAGCGGCACGGAAAAGTAGCCTGATGTGCCGTTAGGTTCCGCTAGAGAGGGCGCAAGGTAACTTCGCGTTTAAACCACAGACCTGCGTTTGTTGGCACTTCAGCCACCGAAAATAAAACTGAAGTGTTATGGGAATGCAACGAAAATCTGTAATGCACAGCCACTACTATGCGCTTGTTTCTCGCATGTCACTGGAGAACTAAGTCACGAAGATACCTCAAATATTCCAAAGGACGCGAATGCTCAAGACAAATTAAAACACAGTTCATTAAAAGCATGTTCTTCATATCTATATTCCAGAACCATTTTAGCACACATAAAGGCAGGCACGAAAGGCAAGAAAGACAAATGACAAGCGATACCTTTCTTCGGACCATATTTCCTCCTCAGGCAGCATAATATAACGAAATTACGAGAAGCACTGTGTATAAGCGTAAACAATGCCAAGTGAAGCAAACAGATCAAGGTGCAATGATTCAGTCGTAAAGAGCGCCACAGGCGTATCTCCAACAACCTCAATTTCTCTGTATTTTATACAAAAGGCTTTTAACACCTAGCTGTCGTGCATTTTTGTCAGAAAGCCTTCCTGAAATATTTTACTTCGTGTGTAACCGTGGATCACACTGTCTGCAGTTGGTGTCATGGATAGATAAATGAACTATTAACTCATTTAGCGATATTCCGGGGGTTCTCTTGAAAACGTAGTTTCTCTATTCTGAACACAATAGCTCAGAAAAATCGTGTCTGTGTGCCTAACCGCGTTTCTTAATTGGATATTATCACTTCCTTTATAGAGAACTATGGTGGCGGTGCAGCCGCTTTAGATATCTCACGGTATCTTTACACACACCACAATTCCACAACGTCTGCATGATTGCTGAGGTATCCACTTAATAATATGTCCGTAATTTTTAAGTTTATATTGGCAATATTCTGCACAGTGCTCTATCACCTGCCTTATAGTGTAAATATGGTCTTTTGTAGAGTACTCTTTAAGAATGCCTGCCTTGTACTATGGTTGGTTGTCGTCTGCGTTTGTCCTGGTTGGAATAGGAATCACCCTCGTACATAATGTGTACGAAACGGACAATAATTTGATTGGTCTGTGCATGATGCCCTCTTTGCCATGAATTCGGATAATATTTGTGCTTTTCTCCATCTCGCTGCGGTCAAGAACATGAGAGGTTCTCTATTCAAAGCCGTCAATTTTTAACCCCCGTCCTTGAACAGACCTGCTGTTACCAGATCTCACCAGTTGCAGCCCCTCTTTGTATTGTTGTTTTTGCTGTTGTCCTCTGTTGGAGTGGCACATACCGACAGCTGGGGATTGGCCAGGTTGCCCTGTACTGTCAAACAATTGTGAAACATTGACTTATTTATTGTTGTCGACATTAAACATTGTGCTAAAATATTGTGTAGTATAACCAACAAGTCGGAATCCCTTTCGCAATGAAGAAATTGTCCATATAGTCACACACTGGGTTGAGGACATATCCTCTGACCCTTACACAAAAAAAGAAGAGCCGGAATAGAAAGAGAAATCCCTAATTGAGCAAGACGAATCTGCAGATAAGGATTTCACGGAGAAGCAAACCATGGCCAGAAGAGGAGAAAGTTGCCTAGTGTTTAAATTTCACATGCTTCACAATTTTTCGATAAAGAGAACCCCGATGTGAACAAATTTAGATTTAGTCATAGAATTCCGCACCGCAAGGGGATCAAAGATACCTCGCATTGCCGTGACCTGCTTAAGCGCACACTCCTAGGGAAAGATAAATTTCGAATATACGCTGTAGCAAGGAGAGGCTCATGACTTAAGGAATGCAGTTGTAGGAACCATTGGAAACGGGCTGTTGTCGATAGGACCATGTTTGGAGTAATTGGTGCCACAGGTCCGCAGCGGGCAGATTTTCCTAAATAATAAAACATCATGTTACCATCAATGCCAAAATGCCGAGGTTTCCATTGAAAGCGCTCTTCTTTAACTTGTAGTGGAATGAAAAATTTTAGGGAACGGCTCAGAATAGCGTCCGTCAACCATTCGAGTTCAGTCAGGACGGAAAGTCTGTCAGCCAATATAATAACCTAACTTAGCAAGAGACCACAAGTAAGGCTAGTTGAATCGCTAGAAATTCAGCAACGAAAGAAGGCGTATAATCAGGGCCCCGAAAGGAATAACTGCTAACAAGAGCTGTGGAATAATTGCCAATAGCTGTATTTTCCTTTTGCTGAGAGGCATGTGTGAAAATTGCCGTTTGTGTTGGAAATTTTTCGAGATTCTCTTTTAAAAACCCATTAAAAAATTGATAGACAAATTCTCTGCATTTCTTGGGAGGGTATTGTCAAAGTGAATACCAAGATCAGCCTTTAGGGTGGGAACATTTAACACAGAACTGATTGTGACTGAAGTTTTAGATAGCAGAGAATTTGTTAATCCCACCGAGTTAGCTTATACCTAGGTCGAATAATACCAGAGAACAGAGTCGGGGATGTCTTAAATATAGGGCTAGCAAATCCTCGAATAGACAATCCTTCTAAGGATTCCTTTACTTCTTTCTTCGTTATAGATAGAAGGTCCAGTTTTTCACCAATACTGGTTCTGACATTATTGCCCCGGTTACATCGGCGTGTGTATAAATTTGTATAAAACAAATCTCGACCACAATAAATATCTTATTCATAATGGTGACGACATTGCCTTGCTTGCCTCTGAAAGTACAGAACTTATTTTTACCTCAGCCTAGCTTCCTCCTGATATTTTCCAGGCTGCCTCCATTCTGTAGATCCTGCTCGATTTCTCCCAAGTTGAACCGCAATATATCAGTTATCTTGCGCATACTTATAAAACTTTACAGCTGAAGCAGTTCATTTCAGTGAGTTTAGTTGAAGATTTTTATGCTGCGACATTTCTTGGTCAGATTTTTGTTTCCCGATAGAGGTTACCGGTGTCCTACCTGACCATCCTACCGCGTACTTGTAATGCAAACACTTTCATAATATATCTTACATTAATATTTTTTCGCTTGAACACAAAGATCGTCAAGATATGTTACATCTGTATATTTGTTAAAGCAGATGCTTGGGCGAGTTGGTAACTCATTATAACCAGAACAGCGCGCACTAAGACACGGACACGAAGGGAGACACGACACACACGAGCGCTGACTTTCAACTGGTGTTTATTGTTTGGAACGAGGCATATATACAGTTCCAACAACACAAGGAAACCAAACCATCCATTCATAGATTCATAGTCAATTCATGCATGTCGCACTGAACAAGGATGATAACAACATTATCATTTTCCCTTCGCTAAAAATGCCAATTCTTTAGGACTGATTGGTAAAGAGGGGCTACTGACGCATGCGTCATTAGACCAGGCGATGTGCGCTCCTTCGATTATTTCGCGTGTTAATTGGTCACTGTGTTTACTTAAAATTTGTGTGCGAGTGAAGTCAGAGTGGCAAGTTTTGCTCTCACAGTCTCTACAATGGATCCCGAGATGCCATTTTACTGTGTTATGCGCGTTGTTATTGTGCTCCTTCAGGCGTTCATTGAGGCACCTCCCCGTCTGACCCACATACAGCTTGCCGCATGACAAGGGAATGGCATACACTACACCTTCTTCACATGATACGAATTGATTTTCATGCTTGATGCCGCAATCTCTGGCAACGTATTCAGTGTTAACCATTTTGCACATCTTCCCAAGCTTATCCGGAGCCGAAAACATAACCTTGACACGTGCTCTATTCGTTATCTTTTTTAGTCTGTGGGAGAATTGATGAATGTAAGGCACAACAGTAGTTTTTTTTTCCTTCCGCGTCTCTGCCTGCTCCCCTTTTCTATTTTTGCTTAAACTACTGAGAATAGACTCGGACACTGATACTAGTAGCTGCTTGGGATAACCAGCCTTAACGAGCCGGTCAGTTTGGAGAAGGAAACTATCTTGCAAGGAGTGCATGCAAGATTTGTTAAGCGCGTTGTGGTAGCATGACTTCGCCACGGCACGTTTTACCAGCTTAGAATGAGATGACATAAAAGAGAGCAATGGCTTTCTGCTTCGTGGCTGGTAAGACCAACACATGTGATGGTGCATTAATCTGAGTTTGAGGTCTAAAAATTGGATGTCATTGTTTTCTGGCACTTCAGTAGTTAGTATGAGGGGGTGAAGGCACTCAACAAAGTTAGCTTTGATCTGCGTAAAGACTGCGTCAAATTCTTCCACATTAGAGTCTATAAGAACAAGAAAGTCATCATCATAGCGAAAACATTGTACAATCTTTGACCCTTTCAATTTTTCTGAAGCCTTCTACCCTTTTGTGCTAACAACAAGTCACTAAGCACGGGAGCTATGCATGACCTGATGCAAACTCCTCGTTTTTGCAGGTAAAACTCGTTTGCGTTGCAAGGCCCAGTGAACACCGTCTCGGTTCGGCGAACTGTCTCGTATTTGAAGGGAAATTCGCTGCGTTTGCTCCCAGCTGACAAGGAAGGGGTATTCCTAGTGCTACCCTCTTAATTGTACGTCAAGAAGGGTAGGGAAGCTATTTTGTCTTCGTTTTCTGTGGCCAAGAACCTTAACCTGAAAAGAATTAAAGCTAAGGCCAAGAGAGTGTGCAAAAAACTTAACCTTGAACTGTTAACGAAAAGAGCGATAAAAATAAAGGACTTAGTTTTCAAGTGTTTTTTAGCGCAAAAACCCACAAACCAGAGTGTCCGTTTCGTGTGATCGTATCTGAGAGAGGCAAATGGTGAAAACTGTAGCCGTTTTTCTAAAGAAGATCTTAAATTCGCTTACGTTGGACGATCCTTTCCAGGTAAAAAATTCGCAGGATGTAATCCAGTTTTTGGAAACTAACAAGAACAAGCGACTGAAGGCCTGCTCTTTTGACGTCAAGGACTTATATTATTCACTACCACTTGATGAGCTTTTCGCGTGCTTAGCAGAATGTATTGACCAGCAAGGATTAATTGAATTCGAAAACAAGAACGGGATATCCGCCTAGGGCTGTTCAGAACTACTTCAAGTGTATTTAACTTCTACCTTCATTTCTACCTTCTACCTTCATTTCCACAAGTAAGGCTAGTTGAATCGCTAGAAATTCAGCAACGAAAGAAGGCGTATAATCAGGGCCCCGAAAGGAATAACTGCTAACAAGAGCTGTGGAGTAATTGCCAATAGCTGTATTTTCCTTTTGCTGAGAGGCATGTGTGAAAATTGCCGTTTGTGGTGGAAATTTTTCGAGATTCTCTTTTAAAAACCCATTAAAAATTTGATAGACAAATTCTCTGTATTTCTTGGGAGGGTATTGTCAAAGTTAATACCAAGATCAGCCTTTAGGGTGGGAACATTTAACACAGAACTGATTGTGACTGAAGTTTTAGATAGCAGAGAATTTGTTAATCCCACCGAGTTAGCTTATACCTAGGTCGAATAATACCAGAGAACAGAGTCGGGGATGTCTTAAATATAGGGCTAGCAAATCCTCGAATAGACAATCCTTCTAAGGATTCCTTTACTTCTTTCTTCGTTATAGATAGAAGGTCCAGTTTTTCACCAATACTGGTTCTGACATTATTGCCCCGGTTACATCGGCGTGTGTATAAATTTGTATAAAACAAATCTCGACCACAATAAATATCTTATTCATAATGGTGACGACATTGCCTTGCTTGCCTCTGAAAGTACAGAACTTATTTTTACCTCAGCCTAGCTTCCTCCTGATATTTTCCAGGCTGCCTCCATTCTGTAGATCCTGCTCGATTTCTCCCAAGTTGAACCGCAATATATCAGTTATCTTGCGCATACTTATAAAACTTTACAACTGAAGCAGTTCATTTCCGTGAGTTTAGTTGAAGATTTTTATGCTGCGACATTTCTTGGTCAGATTTTTGTTTCCCGATAGAGGTTACCGGTGTCCTACCTGACCATCCTACAGCGTACTTGTAATGCAAACACTTTCATAATATATCTTACATTAATATTTTTTCGCTTGAACACAAAGATCGTCAAGATATGTTACATCTGTATATTTGTTAAAGCAGATGCTTGGGCGAGTTGGTAACTCATTATAACCAGAACAGCGCGCACTAAGACACGGACACGAAGGGAGACATGACACACACGAGAGCTGACTTTCATCTGGTGTTTATTGTTTGGAACGAGGCATATATACAGTTCCAACAACACAAGGAAACCAAACCATCCATTCATAGATTCATAGTCAATTCATGCATGTCGCACTGAACAAGGATGATAACAACATTATCATTTTCCCTTCGCTAAAAATGCCAATTCTTTAGGACTGATTGGTAATGAGGGGCTACTGACGCATGCGTCATTAGACCAGGCGATGTGCGCTCCTTCGATTATTTCGCGTGTTAATTGGTCACTGTGTTTACTTAAAATTTTTGTGCGAGTGAAGTGAGAGTGGCAAGTTTTGCTCTCACAGTCTCTACAATGGATCCCGAGATGCCATTTTACTGTGTTATGCGCGTTGTTATTGTGCTCCTTCAGGCGTTCATTGAGGCACCTCCCCGTCTGACCCACATACAGCTTGCCGCATGACAAGGGAATGGCATACACTACACCTTCTTCACATGATACGAATTGATTTTCATGCTTGATGCCGCAATCTCTCGGAACGTATTTAGTGTTAACCATTTTGCACATCTTCCCAAGCTTATCCGGAGCCGCAAACATAACCTTGACACGTGCTCTATTCGTTATCTTTTTTAGTCTGTGGGAGAATTGATGAATGTAAGGCACAACAGTAGTTTTTTTTTCCTTCCGCGTCTCTGCCTGCTCCCCTTTTCTATTTTTGCTTAAACTACTGAGAATAGACTCGGACACTGATACTAGTAGCTGCTTGGGATAACCAGCCTTAACGAGCCGGTCAGTTTGGAGAAGGAAACTATCTTGCAAGGAGTGCATGCAAGATTTGTTAAGCGCGTTGTGGTAGCATGACTTCGCCACGGCACGTTTTACCAGCTTAGAATGAGATGACATAAAAGAGAGCAATGGCTTTCTGCTTCGTGGCTGGTAAGACCAACACATGTGATGGTGCATTAATCTGAGTTTGAGGTCTAAAAATTGGATGTTATTGTTTTCTGGCACTTCAGTAGTTAGTATGAGGGGGTGAAGGCACTCAACAAAGTTAGCTTTGATCTGCGTAAAGACTGCGTCAAATTCTTCCACATTAGAGTCTATAAGAACAAGAAAGTCATCATCATAGCGAAAAAATTGTACAACCTTTGACCCTTTCAATTTTTCTGAAGCCTTCTACCCTTTTGTGCTAACAACAAGTCACTAAGCACGGGAGCTATGCATGACCTGATGCAAACTCCTCGTTTTTGCAGGTAAAACTCGTCATGCATAGCTCCCGTGCTTAGTGACTTGTTAGCACAAAAGGGTAGAAGGCTTCAGGAAAAAATTGAAAGGGTCAAAGGTTGTACAATATTTTCGCTATGTTGATGACTTTCTTGTTCTTATAGACTCTAATGTGGAAGAATTTGACGCAGTCTTTACGCAGATCAAAGCTAACTTTGTTGAGTGCCTTCACCCCCTCATACTAACTACTGAAGTGCCAGAAAACAATGTCATCCAATTTTTAGACCTCAAACTCAGATTAATGCACCATCACATGTGTTGGTCTTACCAGCCACGAAGCAGAAAGCCATTGCTCTCTTTTATGTCATCTCATTCTAAGCTGGTAAAACGTGCCGTGGCGAAGTCATGCTACCACAATGCGCTTAACAAATCTTGCATGCAATCCATGCAAGATAGTTTCCTTCTCCAAACTGACCGGCTCATTAAGGCTGGTTATCCCAAGCAGCTACTAGTATCAGTGTCCGAATCTATTCTCAGTAGTTTAAGCAAAAATGGAAAATGGGAGCAGGCAGAGACGCGGAAGGAAAAAGAAAAAACTACTGTTGTGCCTTACATTCATCAATTCTCCCACAGACTAAAAAAGATAGCGAATAGAGCACGTGTCAAGGTTATGTTTTCGGCTCCGGATAAGCTTGGGAAGATGTGCAAAATGGTTAACACTGAATACGTTCCCAGAGATTGCGACATCAAGCAAGAAAATCAATTCGTATCATGTGAAGAAGGTGTAGTGTATGCCATTCCCTTGTCATGCGACAAGCTGTATGTGGGTCAGACGAGGAGATGCCTGAATGAACGCCTGAAGCAGCACAATAACAACGTGCATAACACAGTAAAAGGGCATCTCGGGATCCATTGTAGAGACTGTGAAAGCAAAACTTGCCACCCTGACTTCACTCGCACACAAATTTTAAGTAAACACAGTGACCAATTAACACGCGAAATAATCGAAGGAGCGCACATCGCCTGGTCTAATGACGCATGCGTCAGTAGCCCCTCTTTACCAATCAGTCCTAAAGAATTGGCATTTTTAGCGAAGGGAAAATGATAATGTTGTTATCATCCTTGTTCAGTGCGACATGCATGAATTGACTATGAATCTATGAATGGATGGTTTGGTTTCCTTGTGTTGTTGGAACTGTATATATGCCTCGTTCCAAACAATAAACACCAGTTGAAAGTCAGCGCTCGTGTGTGTCGTGTCTCCCTTCGTGTCCGTGTCTTAGTGCGCGCTGTTCTGGTTATAATGTATATTTGTTCCGCAGCGAGAACCTAAATTCTTGTGCTTTTACTTAGCGCCAACTCGTTTATTGACTTTTTATATTAGTGTCTGGTTACTCGTGTATTTTAGGCAAATTCGCGGTCTGACAATCTTATGGTCCAAGCGTTGCGCCTTGCCGAGCAGCTCCACACCCTTCCTGATACCAGAGTGAGCGAAAAATATGAAGCCTATTTCATTTTTTTCTCAACATTCGGGCCATTCGATCTCCGCTTCCAGTTATCCCTTTTGCAGGATGAAAGTATTCAGGACTCGGGAATGGCTTGGTTCTGCAGACTCTGCTTGTTCTCCCTGTTGTTCCTAGAAAAACCTATGCCAGTCACCTATTCCTTGTTCTCCAGCCTATCCTTGGCAATTAAGTCACCCACCAGAACAGTACATTGCGTTTTTTCTTTACTAATTCCCGTTTACAGGTATCCACAAAAGATTTCGACTATCCGGCCATAATAGCTGGATGGAGGCACGTAGCTCTGTACTGCCTTCAATTTCATTCTTTATAGCCTGATTATTATATTTACCACCCTATAGGTAATGCAATATAGATCTTTAATTTTGGAATCAATATCATTTTAAACAGCAATTCCGAAGTTGGTTGTCGTCTGTTTGCTACACCAAGATAGCTTATTTGCTCTGTATGTGCTTCAGATGTAAGCCTGATCTCATTTTGCCCTGTGAAACTGTATTTTTCACCTTTTAATACCTTGAAAAGCACTTCTATATTAGCCCTATTGAATAAGGTTATAACCTTAATTGTTGCCAATGCGAGTTTCCGATGACCTAATCATTGATACAAGCTTGCGGAGCACGATGGTATATTTCGGTTCAAAAATCCTAGATGATCAGACTTTGATAATGACGAGCAATAAAACGTGCTTGAAGCGTCAAGAGGTCTCTGTCAGGACTTCAGGGAGTTGGGAGTTTTATCATCATTTAAGGATGACTGACATCAATGTTCACTCGCAGTTCTACAGGTCACATTTATGCGCGGTAACAAATATTATAGAATAATATACTCAGCTGACGGTTACTGTAGGCAGCAGTGAACAAAGCGCATGGGACGCCAAGAAGTTTACGAACCGACAGGCTGCCAAGTGCCACCCTCAGTCCATCTCTCTACACTTGGGAAGAGGGCGCCAGTAGCAATCATTCCCACACTTCGAAGACGACCTGGTACCGTCGTACGGTTTGTGGAACTCTATATTCTTATCGCTTTTGTTGAGAGCCAGGAAACTAAGTGACAATTTTATCTTGATGGCTGCATGCGATGCCCTAAACAGCGCCGTGGTCATCAACTAGACTAACGTCAATCGATGTTCTCGGGATATCCAAAGTCTAAGGTTGTAGGCCGCTCGCTAGCAAAGACTGCTGGCAAGTTCACGCGAACCTACTTCTCCACGCGCTGTCCTTTTCCAGACATAACGACCGCGGCACGCCTCTAAGACCAGTTGCGACCGGTCTATTTTGTAAGGAGCAGCAGCTCGCAAGTTTCGGTGGAAATGTGATGTATCACCTCCTTAAGTTAGTGCTATTTTTTTGGAAAGCCTTCATTCCCAAGTAGATAAACAGGTATCTGCTGATGGTGGTGGAGGCACCACCATTACTTTCACAACTCCAGATTTCCTTGCAGCGCCAGGCGGGTCCAAATAGAAGACAGTGCCATGCGCGGACATCAATCTATTTGCTTTTAATTATTATTATTCTATAGTTTGGTTTAAGTGCTTTAACATTCCAAAGCAGCTCAGGTTATGAGCGAGGGTTTATTGGAAGGTTCTCGACAATTTTGACCACAAGGACTGCTTTACCGCTCAGTCACTGCGCACAGTAGACAAGCTTAGAACATTTCTCTCTCATCGAAATGCGTCAGCCGCGGCTGATATCAAACCCGTGTTTTTCGCTTCAGCAGGCAAGTACCATAACCAGTGAAAGCGCAACTCAAATAAACCCGTGCGAAAAACACAGACTAGAAAAAGGCGCAGCAAACACGACGATGGAAATATTATGGGCCTTGCAATGTAGAGGTTTTTTACAAGGCGCCAATGTCATGCGGTCGATGCTTGATCAGTCAGACAGGCTGTTGAGTAAATGTACAGCAGCGAGAGTATTTTTGTCTTTGGGTCAACCGACAAGGTCAGATGTTTCAGCACTGTGCGCCACAGAAGGAAAAAGAAAGAGGTACAAAAAAAGAAATAAATGTGTAAGCCGATGTTCTTTGATACTCCGACTTTATTGTACTCACATGATCAGTTAAAAAACGAAGTTTCTGAAGCTTTTCTTGTTTGTAGGGATGGAGCTGAATGCGTCAGTCCTCTGTTCAGATGTATTATAGGGAACCTGCGTTTAATTGGCGTGGTGATATTGGTGAAAGCTCGTCTGGTTGTGATTTTTCGTTTACGCACCCCTTCCCGCATGAGCATACCTCCAGATTACAAAAGCCGTGGTCTCTTTAAATAAAATTTTCATTTGCGGGACAGCACCGCATTTGTCTTCTGCCCTCTCAGTTGTTTTCGAGCTGGTTTATTTGAAAATCAATTCTTTCTATGCCAGCTCGCCGTCCCAATGTGAGAAATTCTGTACTTAATGCTTTAACTAATGGAGAACATTAAAAATTAGTTTAATATGATATCATGTCAGAGGGCTGAAAATACGCAACAATCGTTTCATTCCAATAACCGGGAAGTCGCCGAGCACCTTGCGATCCCGTAGCTTATATATAACTTATGCAAACAATGTGCAAGCTGGCAGAGATTGCCGCAGCTACTTGACTGCTATGGTGATGGCCGCACCGTTGTTGGTGCCAAGTTGCCCTCAATTTAATTCCGCAATTCTTAGATACTAAATTTGCATTGGCTGCTCTGGCGTAATCTCTGTTGTCCTAAAACCTTCCACGCAATTTACGCACCATGATCGCAATGAACAACGAAAGACACAAAACAGCACCAGTTATGCTGCTGTCCAAGACTCGAGTGAAATACTGCAGCTTCATTGTGGGGTAAATTCCTTGAATCCAGAAAAGTTGCAGGAAGCCCGAGAGGAAATGCACTGGATTCATTTCTCCTACATTGAGGAGCATCCAAAGAATTCGTTCTGCCATGAAAAGCGCTACAGATTGGCTTTAAGCTTACACACGGTGCGCAAGTTATTTCTTACATTAACCCAGGCATTCGTTTTCTCCTGAAAATCAATGCAGATTGCGTTATTGCGAAACCATACGCACTTGATATAAGCAACTTCAACATCCTAGCGCAAGCTCATGATGTGCTCACCATAAACAGCTCAATTAAGTGGCTACTCCACAATCCGCTTTAGATGCAACTGCTTTCTTTGAGCAAAAGTGCATACATGTCAGTTGGAAAAGGCTGCTGGGGCCGTAAACTAGGACACTAATTGATATATCTCCAACTTTCTGGGCCAAAACCCCAGGAAACCTCAACAGTTAAAATTTTAGGCTTGACAGTCTACTAAATAGGAATGCTGCCTGCATTGCATTCTTGACTTAAGAACAGACGAATCAGTTGCTGGGTCTCCTTCAACGTACTCCTTAAAAAACTGGAGGTGTGCACTTGTGTGCCACACGGCATTAGATGTCGATTATTGTGTAACTGGGGCCAATTTATTAAGCCTAGTTCCAAAACCTAACTCAGGCACAAATTGGGAGGTCATGAGCGCCATCGATAGCCTTTTGTGCATCACAATAATTGTGGATTTTAAGTGCTGCAAAGCTCAGCTTATATGGTGAACTATTATATAATCGACGTTGGTCTTGTTTGCCTTAAGATTACCCGTTCTAACTCAATGTGGGATGATGTTTCGCCTTGCAGACTCCTTAATGCCGCAGCTACGGACTAACGTTGCTCTGTGGTACTCTTAAAAACTGAGCGACAACGCAGGGACCGTCATTTGTCGACCAAGATTAAATAATGCGGCGTCGTCACTTGGCGATCATATTATTAAACTGCAAGCCCATCTGCCCAGTCGCTCAATCGTTCTCTTTGTAGAATTCGATTTCAGGGTTGTGAAAGAACAACATCAATGTGTTGTTCTTGCCAGACTGCCCTGAATCTAGATTTGGTGCTCGGAACAATTCTCTTTTTCCATGTACAGGTGCGGACATAAGTAAACGAAGCACGCTATTCTGTTCTAGTTGGAATTACACCTTTCTATATTGAACATGAAGAAATATAAATTTTCCACGAGACAGCGTTGTAGCGTGCACTACCAGCCTGCACTCACCACAGCTGCCAGATACATTCAGGCAACGTGCGAGAAATGTTACACGGCAACATATAGCTTGCTCGGTTTACTTTTGTTCGCACCTGTACGTGGCCGTAGTCCAGGAGGAAATTGCTATGTCCACCATGAGATGTCTTGTCATCCGAACTGACACCCTTCAAGCAGTCTCCCAACTCCGCTGCGTGAGTAGGAGCTCACGAGTTATCCAAAATTTACATCCTCAGGCGGCTAAAACACCGTAACCAGTTGGCTTAACTGCACCCATGTGGCCACCGAATTCGCGCTGCCATGCATGTTATGTGAACCACCTGGTGACCCCCCCATTGTCCCCACCTCAAGTCATTCCTTATGACACCACATCGATATGTATGGAACACCTCCGTCACAAGCACATATACACAAGGTCCTCTTGCGTGAGCCGGCTACCATGGTTTTTGCCATTGCACAGGAGAGTGCGATTAGGAGGGCCCATAAGTGGTCTCCTTTACTTCAGCAACCCTGAAACTTGCCTCACCTTTGAGCCATGTTTCTACGCCCTTGGTGTCTAGTATGCTTATCCAAGGAGGTCAAAGCCGACATTCGTAGAACGGTAGAATTAAACAGCTAGAAATCAGTGACATGTCATTTACTTGTCACTAAGAGTATACAGCCAATATAGAACAAACAGAGGCTCAACCCGGTATTTGCAACTTGAGTGCCATCGAGTTGCGAAGTTCCGGCTATTAGATGTTTTCAGTAATCTGTCATGATTCGTTTGCATGAGCTGCTGATGTGCCACCTCTGCTCAATAAAAATGTTTCTCAGCTTCAAATCTGCTTATCAGAAGATCGCCGGGCAGCTTGGTTGTCGAAGCAGCTGCCATTTTGATTGAAAGCATTTCACAAACTGTATCTTTATAAGCGAATCTAAGCAGTACGGTGTATTTGACCCCATTGAAACAATGAGAGGTTCCTGAATCGCGATGACCAAAATCAGCAGCAAACATGAAACTTGAAGGATTGGACCTACCTTGCAGTCTTTGCCTTGGATAACTTCTCTCGAACTCAAATTCAATCTAACCATCAGGATGACTGAAGGTACGATCATCATATTTACCTTACCTCAAGACGCACATGAGTAAAAAATAAATATCAATTTTTGCGTCAAATCTAAATATTATGAAAAATACTGTTTTTCAGTTTCTCTATTTATTGGGACGAAATTATGCCCTCTTCTGTCGCGAGAAGATGGGAGGACAGAATTGTTCGGCTAGAGTCGACAGGACTAGATGGTACTCCGTGTACATAATAAAGAAGCCAGAACAAAAATCCAAGCTAACCTTATAGAAGTAGTGAGCAAAATGATAGATTTCAAAGCCCTATATAGATAGCTGATTAAGCACAATGAATATGATATATTTCATTTCATTTATTGAACCCTCAGGGCCAGGGTCATTAAAGAGGAGAGTGGATGCAAAAAATACACTGACAAGAAAATGAGTATTACAAGAAATTTCTGCTACTTTTACAATGTTAGCTATTGCGTTGCATCAATGCTGGTTATCATTTATGTCGATTATTTCAGTAGGAAGGTGGTTCCATTCACGTTAAGCACGAGGCAAGAAGAAATTAAATGCTGATAAGGTGTGAAATGTTGAAATTCCAACCTTGTGGTGACGACCAGTGCGGATTGAAACATAGTGGGGAGGAACAATGATTGCGTTCGGTAGAGTGGAATGATGGTACATATTATGAAAAAGACAGACGAATTATTTTTCTACGGCAAGCGAAAGGCTGTAAAGAGAAGTTATTATGCTGGTTACGCTTGCGCCGCGATCAAAGTTAGATAAAATAAAACGCACGGCATTATTTTGAACAATATGACGCGATGTTATTAGATTTTGTAGTGGGGATCCCATACAGCAGCTGCATATTCCAGTTTTCAACGAATAAGCGTTTTTTAAAGCTGTAATTTAAGAGAAGACGGGGTTTTCGTAAAGTTTTGGCGTACGTTGCCCAACATGCGGTTAGCGTTTTTAATAAGTACCCGATGTGGTGCGACCAGGAGAGGCGTGCAGAAATTTGGACGCCCAAGTATATATGTGTAGGAACAGATTCTAAAGGGATGTTATTTAAGTAGTACCTGGAAGGTGTATTAGAACGTCGAGATATTCGCTTACCTTTACATTTTTCAGTGTTTAGGTTCACGACCCAATAACTGCAACGAGTATAAATATAGGTTAAATAGGTCTGAAGCAGGTTAGCGCATCGGGTGATGTTACTTCGCGAAAACAACGCAGTCATCAGCAAAGAGATGAATGTTAGATGCTACTTCGGAAGGATGATCACTGATGTAAATGAGAAACAGAAGCGGTCCAATGACTGACCCTTGAGGCACTCCCGAGTAAACGTCACTGAAAGGTGAATCGTAGTTGTTAGCGCACACAAATTGTGATCGGTTATAAAGAAACGATTCGATTCATTTAAAAACGTTATGATCAATATTCAGTTGATTTAGTTTAAAAAGTAATAAACGGTAATATACCTTGTCGAAAGCTTCAGAAAAGTCCAGGAAAATGCGGTCCGCCTTTTAGGCGCTGTCTAAAACAAGGTGGAGCTTGTTAGTAAAGCAGGCAAGTTTGGTTTCGCATGACGAGGATTTTTGATAATCGTGCTGTGCGAGTGTGAAGAAAGAATTAATCCTGCGAAAATTAACAAGGTTTGTGAAAATTACGTGTTCTAATAATTTGCTGCATGTACTGGTCGGCGAGATGGGACGATAAATTGCAGGCGTTGTTTTAATTCCTGATTTGAAGAATGGAACCACGTTCCAAATTTTCCATTGTGTGGGCAATGTTCAGGTATCAAGAGATTGCTGAAAAATCTTGGTTAGTATAATAGAAGTACAGGCAAACGTATTTTTAAAAAATTGGCATTAATGCAGTCGTAGCCAGGTGACGACTGCAAGATTAGGCCTTCAATAGGTTTAGCAATTCCTGATGAGTCAATGTGTATAGGAGGCATTACCACATAATTATACCGGTGGGCGGTAGAAAGGTTAACGCTTATAGCATGACAAAAACACTTTACAAAGGTTTTCTAAGAACTGAAGCACTAGAATCTAGGTATATGATCCCCTGACTTTCTCAAAGTGATGGATTAGTCAGTTGGTGAGTTGATAATGCGCCAGAACTTTCTGATGTTCGATGGTAGCATAGATGGTATGGTGATAGACACTTTTCTTTTGCTTGTTTTATTGTTTTATATAGGCGTTAGCCGCTGCTTTATATGCATCCCAATGAGAGTTACGAATAGACAGTTTTGCGGTGCGATATCGGCTCTTCTTCCTGTTTGAAGACGTTTGATATGGGCTCTCTACCATCAGGCTTACCGGTTAGAAATGATGATGCGGATAGAAATGTACTTATCAATTATTTTGTGAATTCTGCAGCTGCAAAGATATCCAAGTTGGCTTGCAAATATCGATCACCAAAATTCCTGAAGAGGATTTCCATAAATGATGTTAATTCGTTATTAATTGCTTCAAAGATAGCTCTGTTATAGTCGTGAACGGGCTTTTTTCATTTTGGCGGGTTTAGGGCAAGCCGCCTTAATGTTTAAATTCAGCGAAGAGTGATCGCTTATGCTGGGCAAATAAGTAATGGCGGAAGCACTGTCGGGCCGATTGGTTAGAATCAAATCCCAGATGTTGGCGGCATTAAATGATGATCTGGCAGCATGGGTGACTAATTTAGTAAGTGAAAAAATGGAGCATAAATCTAGAAATTGACTAGCATCGGAAGAAAAGGAAGATACGGAAGGAGGCTGGGAATCCCATCTTATGTTAGGAAGATTAAAGTCTCCGAGCAAAAGCAATGTAGCTGAGGGAAATCTAGTGCTTATGATGTTAATTTCATCATGAAGGTCACTAATGAACGAGCGCTCAGTAGAGAGGGGATGATAACATACTCCGATTATAACTCTTATGGTCAAGAGTAGTCGAAGCCCAAACAGTTTCTAAAACGCGGTTAGTATGGACGCAAGATGGCAGTATGTTTTTCGATACAACTAAAAGAACGTCCCCTCCTTGTCTGTAAGTGAAGCAACAGCGATATATTGCAAACTGGCCAGCGTTGGGGAAGACGTCGTTATCACGAACCTGTGTGCAGAATGGGCACGCCAAATGATGAGATAATACGATTGCCCCTCACGCCGCACTAGGGTGTAGCATGTGGCATTGAATAAAATGCATGCTTAACGCGATCGCATTGTGGCGCGGTTTTTTCGACAAGCTCTGTAGTTGAATTGTACATGAAGGTTTTTTTTGTTTATAACTAACTTGTTGTACCGGAGACAAAATTTGGGTGATCCTGGCTGACTCTTACCATACTCGCTTAGTTTCCTGCGGGTGATTCGAGTGGAGGGCGAGAAATCTTCACTTGCTGTAAATTTATGTTTTTGAAAGCCGCTACGGTGCGATGGGATCAGTTCTTTAATTTTGTAGCTGCTGAATTTGGCTATTATGGGTCTGGGAGACAAGGCCGATATAAACAACTACCGTCCCATAGCAGTCACGTCTGTGGTTTACAGGGTGGTGATGCAGATTATAAAGGACAGGATGGAGGCTTGGGTAGATAACAAGGGAGTGCTAGCGGAGCTACGAAATGGGTTCCAGAAACAGAGGTTGGAGGACAATCTGTTTTCATTGATGCAGTGTATAGAAATTGCTGAAAAGTAACACAGGCCCCTATGGCTAGCATTTCTGGATATGAACGGAGCCTACGACAACGTTATTCAAGAGGATTTGTGGGACATGCTGGGCACATTAGAAGTAAAAGGTGGAGTATATATTCATATATATATAGTATATATATATATATATATATATATGTATATATATATATATATATATATATATAAAGGTAATAGAGTGCTTATAAATTAGGAAAAATGTATCTGGGTCTATAGAAATACAGCGGGGGCTTAGGCAAGGATGTCCTCTGTCTCCTTTGTTGCTCATGTTGTACCTACAAGGGTTAGAGACCAAACTAGAGAGGAGTGGACTGGAGTTTAACCTTTCTTTTTTCAAACAAGGTGAATATATTAAACTGTCATTACCGTGACTAATGTGCGCAGATGATATAGAGCTAATGGCTGAAAATAAGCAATTTTTGCAGAAGCTGATAAACATCTGCGGTACAGAGGGAGATAGATTAGGTTTCAAGTTTAGTAAGAAAAAATCTGCAGTCATGATATTTATTCATGTGAGCGACGAGCATAGAATACAGGAGTTAACGATAGTAGTGTATAAGTACAAGTGTCATGGGGTATGGATAAATAAGGATGCTGAGTATTCGACAGAGCAAGGAATAGATGTAATGAACAAAGTTAGTAGGAATGCAGCTGTCACGAAAAACAGGGCACTGTGGAAGCACAATCGGTACGAAGTGGCAAGAGGGATCTGGAAAGAGCTGATGGTTCCTAGTCTAGGAGATGTCTAAGATGGTTCCTAGGAAAACAGGGATGCTGACTAAATCTGCACTGGGAACATATAGAATTTTTAAGCTGGAAATTGCCGAAGAAAATATCTATGATAGTAGTAGGGGAAACTCTCTGTTCGTGGGCAGGATGGGAGTTTCGCGGACTAAGGCATATCGAGTCAGGCATTATGAGAGAGACACGTTGTGCTTTGCGCGTGGAGAGGAGGAGGAAACTGCTGAACACTTGATATTTTTATATAAAAGGCTACAACCTACAATAGAAACGAGTGAGGCTGATTTATTAAAAAAACATCGGGGTTTAAGATAGTGAAGGAAAAATAGATTTTAAGTGGGTATAAGTAACCAAGCGAAGGTTATCTGATTGGTGGCTATAATCAAGAGGTGAGTAAAATTTTACAAGTCATCCGTATTGAAAAAATCTTATATGTGCTTAATATAGGTCCTGTAAGAAATAATATAGGATTGTATAGGAGCCGATGTAGGACTTAAGGGAGCCAAAGAGGAGCATGAAGGATCTCTAGGAGTACATACAGGACCTTGACATAGTTCCTATATTTTCCTGAAGTGGTTCTTGTATATCCTGTATACCTCATGTAGGATTATTACAGGGCACACCAGCAGTGTACATTGTACCTATATTTTCTCACTGCAGCGGATATAGGTCCTTTGTACCATATGGACGATGAGTTGGGTGTGCTCTTATATATACCACCCCATGTAATAATTTTGCAAGGGATATGTGCAGGCAAAAATTTCATATATAAAGTGTCCAAGAGAACTGGATGAAGATTTTTAAAAACCAAAGCGCTGTTCTGAATTGCAAACAAGTGAGCGTTGTAACTAGGAGTTATGGCTAATTTTTCCCTTTCATTAATTATAGTCTACATTGTAACTATATAAGTATCCTTTGAACGCTCGGGTGAGAATGGAAAGGTTGTCAAGCTCAATTAAATGAACCTAAGTGCTTCTGATGAGGTACCAAACCTCAGCACCTTTCTCGGCATAATTATGAACCCTGTGAGTTTTAAATACGAGAGAGATAGCTGTCACGTATTTAAATTATTAGTCTGATTGTGCGTCCAACTTTGCCACGATATTAAAAAACTTTCCTCTGATTCTTTTCAGAAGCAGTTCGTTCGAATCACTTTAATAGGACAGCAACAACTTTCATATTCACATCATATCTTTTCATATACATATATTAAAAAAATGAATGCTGACTAAATATGAAAAGGCGGAACAAAATCACACCATTATTTACATATATACCTTAATTCTCACAATATTCATTTGATTTGAAATTCGTACGTATTATTAAATCGATCATTTTAGATATAATGCAAAGTATCCCTTTGTATCCAGCTGGAGCTCATCACATATTCGATGCACTATCAATATTTACGAATCCTTGTGGTGATTGAATCATTTTTAATCCAAAATAAATACCAGAAAAAAATTTTTTGTTTCACACAGCAAACTCATAAATTTATTCACGTGCAACACGCAGCAAACACTGGCAAAAATACACGAAGAAAAAATAATTTCTCCATTCACGTCACAGAACACAATTAGCACTAGGGCCATTTTAACCAGTGACAACTGGTGTGCATATACGAAGTAAAGTAAACATGCACTAATTAATTATTCTATAGCCATATATACAGAATAATATTTCATAATATTTAGTAAATACAGATGTCTCATGCAGATGCTGCCTTTCTATATACAGTCAGTCGGATTTTAACATATATATCGTACGCCATTAATAGGACACATCCAAAATACCTATTCCTGTAAAGTACACAATACGCATAAGAATAATGAATAGAAGGAGCATGCTGAGAAACAACAAAAATAAAAAAATTATATCGATCTTGACATCTTTTTTAAAAAAATATACGACACAAACAAGATGGCTGCTATAGATAGATAAAGAGGAGGAGGGAAGGACCGGTATGTTAACCAGAAAGGGGTTCCGGTTGTCTACCCTGCACTGGGGAAGAGGGATTAGGGGGCTAAAAGGAGTCGTTCTCAAGTAGGCAGAGTGCCTTGTATGCCTTGAGGGCAGTCGACTGCTGTGGCCACGGACCGAGGATCTTTTGCTCTGTTAATGGGCAAGGATCGAGGCGGTCCAGGGCACAGCACAGTGTATGTCTTGCACTCGCAAATGCCGGGCACTCACAGAGAAGATGAGCAATGGTCTCCTCACAACCGCAGCTTTCACAGGCAGGACTGTCGGCCATCCCCGTCCGGAAAGCATAGTGGTTGGTAAAACCAACGCCGAACCAACGCCGAGCGGGTAGTGATACACCAGCTTTCTTCGTAATTCCACGAATATAGAGGTGAACCCGAGGTTCAAGAAGACTCCATAAGGGTGAGCACGGTCTTGACGCAGGGGTGAACTCCGATGGAAGATATGCGCAATGAGCTTCAATGACTTTGGTGAGTGCACTACGCGGCCTAATTATTGGGAGTGTTGCGAGGTGATAACAGGGAACCCGTATGAGGTGCCGAATATGCGTTCTCATGGTGTCAACAACAATGTATGTAGTAACAGGATGTTCCCGGGCAACAAGAACAGTTGCTGCTGTTGATGCACATTTAGGCAGTCCAAGGCAGATACGGAGAGCTTACGCTTGCGCACTTTGAAGAGTCTTGATATTTGTCTTTCTAATGGAATTGAATATCGGAAGACTGTACCGCATGTAGCCCAGAAATACGAAACGGTACAGTTGCAGCATAGAGCGCACTGATGCGCCTCAGGACTTTCCCCCGAGGAAGGAGAGCACGTGGACAACCGCAATTCGTCGCTTTCTCATGTCGTAGACATGTGGACTCCCCAAGAGGTTCCTGTCGATGACAACACCAAGGAATCTGTGCCTTCTCTCATACGGAATGGCTTCTCTATTAATGCGAATGGTGTAGCGTGACATTATTTTGCGTGTGAACGCCACAAGTGAACACTTTTCGGTCGAAATGTTCAGGCCCTGCAAGCGAAGATAAGATGTCAATATCGATGCCGCCTTTTGAAGTCTTGCACGAACTTGAGGACGGGTCACCCCTGGTGCCCAAATACAGATATCATCCGCATATACAGAGATCTGAGAAGATTGAGGCAATACGTCGACCAGGCTGATGAGAGCAAGGTTGAAGAGAACTGGGCTCAGCACTCCACCCTGAGGGACTCCGCGCGAATTTCGGTGTAAGAACATTGGTCCGTCCGCAGTCAGGACAAAAAATGACCTCTCTGATAAATAGCTGCGTATCCAGCTGAACGTACGGCCTCCGATCTCAGCAGCTTCCATTGCGTCCAAAATGGCCTTATGCGTTACGTTGTCGTACGCGCCCTTCATATCCAAAAACAATGCCACGGTCAATCTTTTCAAACTTTTGCTGTGTTGCACCGACGTTACAAGGTCAACCACGTTGTCGATAGAAGAGCGGCCCCATCGGATCCCAGACATGAAGGTTGGATAAATCTGATATCGCTCCAAGTACCATTCCACGCGTGTGAGCAGCATTCTTTCCATGACTTTGCTGACGCAGCTGGCGAGTGCAATTGGACGGTATGACGAAAGGTCCAGCGGTGATTTCCCCGGTTTAAGAAGTGGAACCAGACGAATGGTCTTCCAATCATAAGGAACTATGCCAGCAGTCTATGACTTGTTGTAAGTGTCCAAAAGAGCCCGTCGAGCTTCTTGTCCAAGGTTGGCAATTGCGGAGTACGTCACACCATCGGGCCCTGCTGATGATGACCTTGTACAACAAGCAAGCGCAGCATCAAGTTCTCCCATGGAGAATAGTGCATCCATCCGAGAATCCCTTGAGGGTGGAACATTGTTGCAGTGCAGCGCTGCGCCTGAATTTGGAGGGCCTGTTATTCTTGCGCAGAAATCTTCGGCTACCTCAACCACACTGCGCCTTTGGTGGAGCGCTACAGATTTGAACGGGTAGTGCTGTTGAGGGCACGTGCGAAGACCCCGAATTACGCTCCAAACGCGTGACAAACGCTTCCGTGGATCAAGTGTCTGGCAAAATGTCCTCCAGCGTTGTGTTTGTAGTGCCTGAATTCTGCGCTGAATCTTCTGTATGCGCCTAGCATCTCTTAGATCTTGGCGCGACTTTGTGCGTCGGTATCTGCGCTCTGCCTTGCGCCGTTGTGATTGTAGTCGCTGCAATTCCTAGTCAAAATCGGTGTATTTAGCGACAGGGTTAAAGGGGCAGGTGGCGTGTTCCATGGCCTTCTTAATTTTTTGTTCAAGACCGGTAGAGAAGTCCTCTGTGCAAGCACCCTCCATAAGTAATTTAAAAACTGTCCAGTCAATGCGCTGCATACACGTGTCTGGGGAAAATTTAGAATGGCCGGTAATAATCAGATAGGTTGAGATATGGTCGCTGCGATGGGTTTCTACATCCGAAAACCACCGGACGCTGTTAGTAAGGCACTGTGAAACGAAAGTCAAATCAAAGCAGCTGCTATAAGTCACCCCTCGAATATAGGTCGGGCTTCCGTCATTAAGGCACTGAAGGTCATGGTCAGAGGCGAAGGACACAATCTGTCTTCCCCTAACGTCCATCCTAACGCCTCCGCACATGGTGTGATGAGCATTGAAGTCACCCATAATGACCCACGGAGCAGATGTAGCTTCCATCAAACCACTCAACCTTCTGGCTTCGAAACGACTTGATGGCGCCAAGTACACCGCCAGTAACGTAAACGTCACGTCTCGGCTCTTCACTGTCAGGCAAACGTACTGATTGTCTTCGTTCGGAGGAACTGAATATTGCACATATGTAAGTTCAAGTCGAATGTAGACGATGACTTTGCTGGATCTGTTTCGCGTGGGGGGTGCAAATACCTCGTAACCGGATATTCGCAAAATGGCCGGGGTCTTCGGTTCACAAATCACAAGAATGGGGAAGTGATTCTCGTTGACGTAGTACCGTAAATCAGAAATCCGGGACTGGAGTCCACGACATTCCATTGAAAAATGAAAGCTTTGCTTGACTTTCTTTTGAAAACACAGGTCCGAAGGAGCCATGACGCCTTCTACTGTAGAGCCGCAAGAACTGGATGTAGTGCGTCCAGCACTTGAAGTGCACTTTTTGCTGCTGGCGTCCGAAGGACGGAAAGCAGAGCACGCATAGCATTCATTAGTGACGTTATCATTGCAATCACTTGCATATCTGGGCAATGACCTTGATCGTGCCTGTTGGCTGGATCAGTCGTAGGCGCTGCACACTGCCCTGAGTGCACCAACATCCCTGACCCTGTAGGCGTAGAAGGCTTTGGCAGTGGTGGCCAAGTTGAATCTGAGGCAACAGGTCCAACCTCACCAAGCGCCGGGCTCTCTTGTTTTGGTACGGATTTTGGTGGAGGCGGACATGCTGCAGATGCGTTTGGGGGATTATTGTCAAATGTGACTGCTTTCTTTGACGACCTTCGGCGGCGCGAACGATTTCGCCGCACCTTTGCGGCGGCTTCTTTGTGCGTAGAATGGTCTCGCACCATTTGCTTCAGTACCGCCCGCTCGGTCTTGAGGCGGGGGCAGTCTTTCTAGGAATAGTCATGAGGGCCATGGTATTTGGCGCACTTCAAGGTAGTCGCGCGGCAAACGTCACCGCTGTGTGACTCGGAGCATCACGGGCACACGATGGAGTTGATGCAGACGCCGCTCACGGGGCCGACCCTCATGCACTTCCTGCATTGAAGTGGCTTAGGCACAAAAGGTCGAACTGGATGACAAAAGTGTCCAACCTTCACGTACGATGGTATGCAGTCACCCTTGAAGGTCAGCTTGATGCATGTATATCTTCCTAACCGCTGAAATTGAATGATGGAAACGCCGTTGGTTGACGGCTTGATCAAAATGGGTAAATCTGCGTCACTGATGGCGATGTCGAGGCTCTAAATTACGCCAGCCGTAGTGCCGCTGTCCTGGAGAATAAGGGGGCGTACACTGATGTCGCCGAGTTTGGTGATTGCACTTAAACTCTCTAGTGCACTTCGCTCCACCACATCAATGGCAATGACGTTTTTGAACGGGTTGATTCTGACATATTTAATGCCTCTCGGTACGAGGCTCTCCAGATAAATAGAGGTGGCTTGCCTGTTCAGAAGGTTCAAGTTGTCCGTTGAGTTCAACGGCACAAACAAGGCTCTACACGCCGAGGAACTTCGCGCCGTGATGATCGTTGGCGTTCTTGATGGGAACACCGTTGACGTGCTCGATGAGGACGAATCGGCTCGTCTACGCAGTCTGCGCTTGGCCTTCTTACCAACAACCGGTATGAAACCGTCGTCCGCCGAGGACGAGGAGTCTTCACTGGGCACCGAGTACACAACAGTGCCCTGGCTGCTCGAGTTGCTCTGACGGTGCAGGCGCTTCCTCTGGGCGGCTGCTGAAATCTCTGATGAAGTTGGCTATGACGTGTTCAAGCATCTTACAACAAGATGATGTTAACGAAATTGGTCGGTAGTTAGTAATCATTGTGGGGTCTCCCTTCTTAGGCACTGGTACTACACGTGCCGTTCGCCAGTCAGGGGAAGGGCTGCAGTGGACAGTGACGCACCGAAAATTATTACCAGAAAGTGTGACAGCATTTCTGCGTATCGGCGCAGAAAAACATTCGGTATGTTATCCGGTCCTGGGGTAGATTTTGTTTTTAGATTAAGGATCATAGAAAGCACACCTTGAGCGGATACAATTCAGAAGATAAATTTGATAAAGGTGAAAAGGGAAGTGCAAGCTCTTCTGAGTTAATAAACACACTGTGGAAGAATGCATTGAAGTGTTCGGCGATACTTTGCTTTTCGACAACGGGAATGCCATCTTTAATTATTTGATCCACTGCCTTGTTCTTTTTGCTCAGAAATTTTCAGAATTTTTCTGGAGCCGTACGAATAAAGTGCGGCAAAGTGTTATTGAAATAATGCCGTTTGGCATGCCCAATTGACGAGCTCAGCGTAGCTTGTAAGTTCTGTACTGTAGTTGGTGAGGCATTCCGTCGTCTTAAGCGTTTTATTTTTCTTTTCAAGTGAATGACTTCACGCGTTATCCAAGGGTCAAAACTAACTAGCAAGTAAAAAGTAAGTAAACTGTAATGAAGTTATTACGTTCTCCATCAAGGCCAGAAACTTTCTTTATAACACTCAGCAAACCATATATGTCGTGAATGAAGCTGAAAGCGGTTAAGGAAGTTGAGATGGAAATAAGCATGACACCCCCATAGCATTGCTTCAGCCCATGTCGCATACAGGTATATGTGCGTCATGCATTGAGCGTAACTGTACAATTAACTGCAAACATTCTATCTTAAGAAACTATTGTCTTGATATGTACACACCGCATTCTGGGTAAGGATAAACCATATATAAGTATACCAGACAGCGAGAGCTTGCTGCTTGATAACAAAAGCATACAGCAAAAAAAGAAGTAACTTAGCACTACATTACTTATTTTAAAACGACACCACAAAACACGAAGACCATGTGCATTTAAATGTGACAAGTGGATACATAGAATCACGCCAGCACTTAAGTACATAAGCTAGCCAAGTAAATGCTCTAGTAATACTATCGCCCAAAGTCAGACATTCAACAAATACCAAGTGTTTCAGGGAAGCTGATCACTTATTTTTAAAAGTAAGGTTCTTGAGGTAGCAAGAAGTAATATGAGTGCTTGTGGACGTCAGAAAAGAAGTGAATCTTAATAACTATTGAAGTGATCAACAAAATTTTAATAGTTAACTTTTAAATATTAAAAATAGGCACCTGATTGCAATTAGAGATTGGCTGCCTGTTTTTAGTAATAGCTATATCAGTTTCTAGAATTTCGAAAACGCCATTACTCCCGCCGCTGTGGCACGACAAAATTTGGCTATTTCCACTAGTCACAACCACTGGAGGGGTAGGTTTGCCTGCATACTTTTTGGAAGCGCATTTATTTTAGTACGATGTAGCCTTATAGCAAAATAAATCATTGTTTGAACTGCTTGAAACTGCAATCTAGACAAGGATAACACTTGTATAACGTACTGATGAGTAGGAGCATGTTGGGAGATCTCTTTTGACTAAAGTCAATGTCTTCGCCCCTACAATGCAATTCATGGCAATACATGACCACCCATAAGGCACATCAGTTGGGCACCTTAGCAAGTAAAGCATGAAAGCACAGGAAAGAGTCATCACTAAGTTATTCAAATTACATTAACAGAAACATCTTGTGGTGGCAGTCGAGATGTTGTTTTCACTGTTGTCCATATTAATATGACAAATACACGGCCTCAATGGGATCTATGCACTTTCGCTCGATACACTGTCCAGACAGTGATTTTCAATATTAAGGACACATAACTTCTTTGAATAACTTTGGTCTTCAGAATAACTAAATAATTCGAGTAGTTCATACTCACGTGGTCGTAATAACGGGGCATGACAGTATGTCATTTAGCTACTCCCCGAGATCATGCAAATGTGTTGCGACACAAGTGGTATCATCGATGAATGCTAACAATGCCTTTCTCATACATATGTGATGGAATTCCTACAATTTCTTTCATGCTTATACATGCTGATCATTCAAAATAAAAAGTGAGATGTAACAGCTCCAATTCCAGCAATAGATAAGCAGGTGCATATGACGACTCAGTCGCGCTCAAATAATATAGGAATAGAACAGCTGTAATGTTCCGAGTTGCAAAATGAAATCAAAACACAGGGCTTATTAATGACGTATACACTAAGTGGAACCAGTGAACGCTCCAGAAACAACAAACATTCTGAAACATGCTGCGAAAATTCCCCAACATTGCCTTCAGTGACAATCTTAGAACAAATAAAAAGTAGTTTTTCATATTCCGAAGGACTGTCATCAGTCACTACAAATCTTATTTTTATAATGTAAAATCTATTTTCTGTCGACTGGAACACGGTGCGGTTTTTATTCGCAGCCCGGTACATTTCACCACGAAAAATTGTTCCAAGAAAGAAAAACCATAAAAGCTCCTGCAGTTGAGGGACATTACCAAGTAGCGACTCCAGGCAGGCAACCTCTTCGGGAGAGAGGGAGGGAAGATCCTTTGGCACACAAAACATACATGCACCACTCACACGCCGGGCATTCCGAGTATTTAAGTGGCCAAGAAAACCTAGGCATACATCTTTCACATTTTCTGCCAAGGGCTTTTGCTGTCAGCAGTAGGTTAAGCTCTTGTGAGAGTATCACTCGTTCGAGAATTTGTTGTGGAACAACTTTAGCCTCCTTAAAAAGTTTTACAATCTGGCCATTGCCGTTCTCAAATGCAAAGTCTGAATGTGCCCAGAGAGGGCCAAAGTTACGTGCTGCATGCGCAATGTGCAAATTTGATGCAAGTTGAACGTCATGCTGCGTTGTCTATAGAGACCAGCAGCGCGCTGAACAAATTTTCCCAGAAATCGCTCTGAGATTAGAAGCCATACAGCGTGGAAGAGAATGTATTGTGACATACTAGTATAACATCCATTTTTGTAATGTAAGACTGCCAGGGCTATGAAGCTGCGCGAATGACTAGGAATGAAATAATGAGCTTGTAAAACACAAATCGAGCATGTTTTGCTGCGTGTGCACAGAGCTTAGCTGCCTACCAAGAACCTGGAAATGAGATTAATGCTATTTCGCAAGGTGAGAGAACAAGCGTGTATTTAGTGACATCCTGGTCGAAAGCAAGAGAAAGAAATGGGCTTGGGCAGGGCATGTACTGCGAAGGCAAGATAATCGCTGGTCCTTAAGGGTAACGGAGTGGATTACAAGAGAAAGCAAGCGCACCAGGTGACGGCAGAAGGTTAAGTGGGTGGATTATATTAGCAAGTTTGCGGGCGTAAGGTGGGCCCAGCTGGCAAAGGACTGGGTTAAGATGGCTATTTTGTCATAAAGCCTGCACAGTGCAACCCACCAGAAGGAGCACACCATAGTGCTGTTGAGGCACCTGAAATCACATCCCTCCTTTCGACACTATACATTTTGTAAGGCTCTCACCATTCCTTATTTTTCTTCTTTTCAAGCTTTGCGGAAATGGCGTTTTATGAAGCAACCTTCAACGCCTCCTCTGCTAGCATGTTTACAGAGATGCACTCTTAAATTATGTAAAAAAAGCTAAAAACCATGACAAGAGAGATAAAGAGCTGAAAAAAATGCAATGAAAGTTAAAAAGCGTCAACAGCACACTGTTTCAGATGAAGTGTTTTTTTCTTTTTACTGCTTGCGCATACCGAAACATGTAGTGGAATTTGCACTGTTAAATGCAATTATTGCACCGGAATCTTAATTCTGCGGTTTCAGCGTCCTGAAGTAAATCATAAGCTATGAGACGCAATGACGAAAGATTTCGAATTAATTTAGACCATTTAGGTTCTAATATTTTGTCACATTACACAGCACATGGACACAGTTAACTTCTATTGAAGGGCAGTTGCCATAGCTGGCAAAATGGTATATGATATGAATGGTAGCATGCAGTCCATCTGATATGATTAATCAAGAGAGTGGTCCAAAAACATAACCAAGGCAAGATATTAAAATGCCAGCAAGCAAACCACAGAAAACCAATGTAGTGCAAACAAAATGATGACGACAGAGAAAGAGAACACGTGCTGAAGTCCGCGCGTGTTTCTTGTCTTTCTTCCTTTTTCGTCATCGTTTATTTGTGCTGCCTTGGTTTTCCGCATGCTAACAGTCATGATCTGTGCTACTGCCATACTTTTGGGCTAGGGATTCATATAATGCTTTCACCTGCACGATGTGTTACCTCCAATGTCAGGCCCTCTTGTAGCAAAATGAATATTGCCTCTGAGAGCAGCCCGAACTGTCGAAGGTACCTCTCCGAGAGAAGGTGACGACAGCAAGGAATGCAGTAAACTACCAGCCAATTTCTCCACTCATGAGCTTTCCAATAACACCTTCCCCGCTAGTTGGGGGCAGGCGAGTGAAGTGGTGAAGCGGTCGTACGCATAGCAGTCGCTTGTTGAGCTCCTCAAGTAAGCTTGGGCGTCCTGCAGTATAGCGAAAGAACTAGCTTTGCCACTGAGTATCAATTCTTATGCGACAGACTAATGCTGAAAAAGACAATATATTGTCACTGACAAACGTAGGGCGGCACGAAAAGGGCTTTTTAATCCGAAGGCCAGAAACCCAGCAGCGCGCGTTCGAACGGGAACGTCCTCTTCTTCGCTCCCACACGAGCCCAGTCATGCCGCTCGGCCGCATGGCGGCGCTCGCAGAATGTGAGCAGTGTGGCATTGGCCCCCTCCTTTCAAGAGGCATCGCCTCGATGCCTCCGGCAAGGGGGATAAAGAGTGTGGAAACACAGAAAGTGCGATGGCGTGTGGTGGCAGCACTGAATGTGAACTCCGGGAGGAGCTAACGGGCGTAATACGGTTTCATGCGGGACACGTGGACAACTTCAGACTTGGGCGGGCGAGAAGACCGGACAACTCCTTGCGGGTACACTTCATAGTTCACATCGCTGAGTTGACGTAGCGCCTCGTAGGGGCCGAAGTAGCGCCGCAGAAGCTTTTCAGAGCGACCGCGCACACGTATAGGGCTCCATACCCAGACGTGCTCGCCGGGTTGGTAAATCACCTCCCTGTGGCGGAGGTTGTAACGCCGGGCGTCAGTTGTCTGCTGGTGGCGAATGCGTTGTTGAGCAAGGTGGCGAGCGGCTTCTGCATCGCGAACGAATTGGTCAGCGCCTGGGACAGACGAGGGGGTACAATCCGGGAGCAGCATGGCGTCAAGCATGGTCAGGGCATCTCGGCCATACACCAAACGGAAGGGGGTGAAGCGCGTCGTTTCTTGGAGGGCGCTGTTGTACGCAAACGTGATGTAGGGAAGTATTTCGTCCCAGTTGCGATGGTCAGCGTCGACATACATAGACATCATATCTGTGATGGTCTTGTTCAGCTTCTCAGTAAGTCCATTCGTTTGAGGATGGTAAGCAGTCGTTTTTCTATGACTGGTGCCACTAAGACGGAGGACCTCGTGTGTAAGAGCCGACGTAAACGCGGTTCCCCGGTCAGTTAATACAACCACAGGGGCGCCGTGGCGAAGCACGATGTGGTGAACAAAGAACTGTGCAATTTCAGCAGCGGTGCCACGGGGAAGAGCATTGGTTTCACAATAGCGGCTTAGGTAGTCCGTGGCAACAACAATATACCGGTTTCCCATGGAGGACAGCGGGAATGGGCCCAGTAAGTCCATGCCGACTTGTTGGAATGGGATTTGCGGTGGATCAATTGGCGTCAGAAGGCCGGCCGGTTTTGTCGGTGGTACCTTCCGTAGTTGACACTCACGGCAGGTTCGAACGTAGCGTTGGACGACCGCAGCAAGCCGTGGCCAGTAGTACTTGTTGCGGAGGCGTCCCAATGTTCTGGAAAACCCGAGGTGGCCAGAAGAAAGGTCGTCGTGGCATGCAGCGAGAACTTCCTTACGAAGCACGGTTGGGACAACGAGGAGATACGCAGTGTCGGTCGGACCTTAGTTTTTCTTGTAGAGGACTCCATCTATTGAGCAAAACGACGAAAGTCCGCGCGAGAAGAGTCTGGGCGGAGACGGAGCGGTTCCTTCGAGGTACTCGATTAGAGGCAGCAGTTCGCAGTCGGCCCTCTGATGGTGGCCAAGGTCGGATGTGGTGACAGCGCCGAGGAAAGCAGAATCGTCGTCGGACTCATCTGGTGGGCACGGAAGAGGAGCTCGGGAGAGACAGTCTGCATCGCTATGTTGCCGACCTGACTTATACACGATGGTGACGTCGAACTCTTGCAACCGAAGGCTCCACCGCGCAAGTCGCCCCGATGGATCTTTGAGGTTCGCAAGCCAGCACAAGGAGTGATGATCGCTGACGACTCGAAACGGGCGGCCGTACAGGTATGGACGAAATTTTGTGATTGCCCACACAGCAGCGAGACACTCCTTTTCCGTTGTGGAATAATTCACTTCGGAACGGGACAAAGTGCGACTTGCGTATGCGATCACGCGTTCCACACCGTCTTGCCACTGCACAATCACCGCACCGAGGCCCACATTGCTGGCATCTGTGTGCAGTTCCGCGTCGACTGCTCGTCGAAGTGGGCAAGGATAGGCGTAGATTGAAGGCGGGCCTTAAGCTCTATGAAAGCTTTTTCCTGATCTTGGCCCCAGAAAAAGGGTTCGGAGTCTTTTGTCAGGCGAGTCAGCGGCTCTGCGAGCATGGAGAAGTTTTGAACGAACCTCCGATAATAGGCGCAAAGCCCCAGGAAACGCCGCAAGCTTCGTTTATCTGTTGCCTGGGGAAATGCAGCAACGGCGGCGGTCTTTTCTGGGTCGGGGCTAACGCCCTGAGCGCTCACAATGTGGCCAAGAAACTTGAGCTCCCGAAATGCGAAGTGGCACTTTTCAGGCTTGAGAGACAGACCCGCAGAACGAATTGCTTCGAAGACGGCACGCAAACGTTTCCGGTGCTCCTCGAACGTGTCGGAGAAAATCACGACGTCGTCGAGATAGACAAGGCAGGACTGCCACTTCAGGTCAGTTAGTACGGTGTCCATCATACGTTGGAACGTCGCAGGGGCTGAACACATGCCGAAAGGAAGCACCTTAAATTCGTACAGTCCGTCAGGAGTAACGAAGGCGGTCTTTTCTCGGTCACGTTCGTCGACCTCGATTTGCCAATAACCGCTACGAAGGTCGAGTGACGAAAAGTAGGTAGCATGGCGGAGGCGGTCTAATGAGTCATCCATGCGCGGCAGTGGATAGACATCTTTTTTGGTAACGTTATTGAGACGTCTATAATCTACACAGAACCGTAGGCTGCCGTCCTACTTTGCGACGAGAACAACAGGTGACGCCCAGGGGCTCGTCGATGGTTGTATGACGTCGTCGTGGAGCATTTCGGCAACTTGGCGGCGGATAGCATCGCGCTCCTTCGACGAAACACGATAAGCACGCTGACATAGCGGTCTCTGGTCACTGTCGACGATAATACGGTGCTTAGTTATTGGCGTCTGGCGAACCTTGGATGTTGATGCGAAACAGTCGCGGAAAGAGTCAATAAGGCTTTCCACGCGGCGTTTCTGATTGGTCAGAAGGTCAGGGTTCACGTCGGTCCTAATGGCTGTTGCAGTGTCCTGTTCAGCTATTTCGGGGGCCATTGTTAAAAAGGCACATTGGCCGGCATGCTCGCCAAGTTCTTCAAAATGGGCAATCACCGTGTTTTTCGTCAAATGTTGGGGTTCACAACTAAAGTTGGTCACTAAGAGCGTGGTACGCGCGTGAACAAGGTCGACAAGGGCGCGAGCAACGCAAACTTGCCGAGACAGTAGCAGCGACATATTCGCTTCGGCAGTGCCCCGAGTACCGGAGCTGGTATTACACTGGACTGTGACAAACTTGCTTGCTCTCGGCGGTATCGTTGTGTGGTCATCAGAGATGCGTAATGGTGCTCTGTGCGGCTCGGGGTCGGTATCAACGGCTCGCTGTGTCGAAAACGATACCAATTGCTCGTGCAGGTTGATGACCGCCCCATACTCTTTAAGGAAGTCCATGCCGAGAATCAGTTCTTTAGAGCACTCTCGTAGAACGGCGAAGGAGCCAGTGAAAGTTGCACCGCGGATCTTTATACGGCTGGTGCAGACGCCAACCGGCGTTACCACATGGCAACCAGCTGTGCGTATCTGCGGCCCATGCCAAGGTGTTAGAACCTTTCTGAGGGTTGCGGCTAGGTTACTACTCATGACAGAAAAGTCGGCTCCGGTATCGACGAGTGCAGATACGTCATAGCCATCGGCGGCAACAAGAATTTCGGCGGCGGAAACAATTGTTTGACAATTTGTCGGCGAGGTTTTTGGTGCCGTCGTCGATGGGGTCGTCGCTGAGGTCGTCGGTGAGGTCGGCGGTGGGATCGTCTTTAAGGTCGGCGGGTGGGGTCGTCGCATAAAATCGTCGGATGGAGGCTGTTCACTGTCTGCGGCAGCGGCGGTCCTACCCCCAGAGGACGCCGTCTTCAGTTTTCCCGGCGGGGAGACGTGCCTCTGAATTGGCCAGATGATGGTGCATGACTGGGTGGAGGAACTCGTCTTGGAGACGGCGACCTAGACTGGCGTCGTGGAGGCGTTGAGGGCAGCACATTATCGGCCAGGTACTGCTCAATGTCTCGCGTTCTCTCACCATAGCGCAGTCGAGGTGCGCTCGGTGGAAATCCTCTTAATCCCATCCGCCGGTAGGGGCAATTGCGGAGGATATGACCGGGCTCCCCGCAGTGGTAGCATAGTGGCCGGTTGTTGGGTGTGCGCCACACGTCAGCTTTTCGAACAGGGCGGGGGTCACGCAGCTCAGCGGAGGAAAAGTACCCCTGCGTTTGTTCGGCAGCAGGGCGGAACGCATGTGGAACTGGCGCAGGTCTCCGCAGAGCTTCACTGTAGCTCATGATGTACGGCTCCGGCTGCGGTGTCCGTAGGGCTTCGTTGTAGCTGCTGGCGTACGGCTCCGGCTGTGGTGCCGGTGGTGGCTGGACTGCTCGCCGAATTTCCTCGCGGACGGCATCGGCTACAGCTGCAACACTGGCAGGTGGAGCATCTAAGTGGAGGTTGCGCAGTTCTTCGCAAACTACACTCCGCACAAGCTCCCGAAGAGCCTCGTCCCCGGCGACTGGCAGGGACGCACAATAGTTGCTGGCCGCAACACTTCCCGGACGACCGTACTGCGCACTGCGTTCCTGTAAGGAACGTTCCATGCCTGTGGCTTCTTTAGCGAAGTCAGGGACGGTTCTTGGTGGGCCGCGTATGAGGCCAGCGAAGAGCTGCTCCTTCACACCACGCATGAGGGGACGCACCTTGGTAGCCTCTGGCATGGCAGGGTCAGCCCGATTGAAAAGACGTGCCATGTCTTCAATAAACATAGCGACGCTTTCGTTCGCCTGCTGTGACCTGGTGCGAAGGGCGAGTTCGGCATTTTCCTTGCGTGCGTTTGTGCTGAAGGTAGCCAGCAACTGACGGCGGAACGCTTCCCAGTTCGTAAAGGATGCCTCATGGTTCTCGAACCATGTCTTCGCAGAGTCTTGGAACGAGAAATAGACGTTTCGTAGTTTTCGGTCGTCGTCACACTGGTTAAAAGTGGCCACACGGTCAAAGCTGGACAACCAGTCGTCGACGTCCTCAAACCGATCGCCGTGGAAGGATGGTGGTGAGCGAGGGGTGAGAACTACAACGGGCGGGACAGTGCCGGAAGGCTGGCCTGTCTGACTGCCTGTAGTAGACGTCATGGTACGCACCGGCCTCGTCAGTGGCTGACACTCAGGTTGCAGGCCTCGCAGGCGGCGGCTCGCTTTGTGGACGGGTGTTGTGTCCAAGCGTCGCTGATCAGCGTCAGAGTTGCCCTCGGGGTGAGCGTTCATGGAACGATACCCAGCGGCTCCACCAAAATGTCACCGACAAACGTAGGGCGGCACGAAAAGGGCTATTTTAATCCGAAGGCCAGAAACCCAGCAGCGCGCGTTCGAACGGGAACGTCCTCTTCTTCGCTCCCACACGAGCCCAGTCATGCCGCTCGGCCGCATGGCGGCGCTCGCAGAATGTGAGCAGTGTGGCAATATGATTTGCACGGATGTGAATCTGAGAAACAACATAGAGAGGTGATACCCAACTAGGCAAAGTAAAAAACTAAGGCAGAACATATTAACCTGCCAAGCTTCATAACAAAACATTATTTGCAAACATAAGATGCTTTGCAACGGTTGAATTTTGTCATAATGAATGCTAATATACAACTCCCAGACAGGCTGTTGAAATAAATTTTTGTTTCCTATCTCTTCCCAAAAATGCCGCCAGGCACTTGCACATCAGTTACGCTGTATAATGTCCACATTTAACTGTGAAGATAACCGTATTTATTTTCTTTCTCTTATCATCGCTTATAGGATACACAGCAAAATATGGGGGCCTTTACGGTGATAAACCAAGTTTGAGCACAAGAACCAAAATACGAATATTTTGTGAAGGTTTGCTTTATTTTACGATACAATGATTCCTACTCGCCTGAAGAATAATGAATACTATATTGCAATATTTGCAATGCTTTGCGAGGATGGAAGTTGTGGTTTAGTGAACACTTTCGCTTTTGTACTCGTACCAAAAACTTTCCCATAAGGTGGCACAATACTGAAGTCTAGAAATGATAGGTACACTAGAAGCCATCTGCCACGCTAAACTTATTCAATTTCTTAGTTTCTATTTCGAGCAATAAAATTTAAAAACACTCCCATGCTTCAATCGCACTTGCCGCTGTGTACACTTACCAATGTAGTAAGGCTCATTGCTGTTCGAAGAATCTAGCCAGTAGGCCGTGAGCTACCTGATGATACCCAGAATACCGAGTGCATGTATTTAACTGTTTAGCACCACACAAGGTCAAGGTGAGGCATGTCTGCCAGTGGTGATGGCCTCTTCAGTTCGTTCACTGGAATGTTGTTTTTCAATGCCCGCGTCATGTCTCTACGGACACCTGCCTTGGTCTTTTCTGTACCAGGCACAGAGTCGAGGTATAGCCATCTGCCTGCAGAAGTAATATGGGAAGAAAAGAAATGAACAAAATAGCTATTGTAAAGGCCTTAAATAAAGCAAAACATGGATATTCTAATTTATGCAATATATGATGGAAGAGGACAGAAGCAGACGGGTTGCAGTAAACCATATTTTATTTTCATGTACAAGGCTCAAGGAAAGAAAAAAAGCATTTTAAAGTATTCTACGGTAAACATATTCCTTTGCACCCCAACTTACTCCTAGGAGGAAATCCAAAGTTAGATTTAAGGTGAGTGTTAGATTTTTAGCTGAAGGATTATAAAAACAAGTTGTAACCCTTTAAAACTAGCAGTCTGTCAGTGCTTCAGTAATTTTTTTAACACCATGTTTAGCACATGACAGCCTTATTTGCTCATGCGTCATAAAACATACACCCAACCATCCTGCACATACACACAAATATGACAGAGGTTTATTGATACTGGAGGTGGGATGCAGCACAGATGGATGTGATAACAATAAAATGGGCAGGACACTGAGTAGTTTACAAATGCTGGGTGTGAACCAATATCGAGAAGTACTTTAATAATGAAAAAAAACAGAGTAGAACCTCTATCAGCGAAACAGACGAGGGCAAGAAATACGTGTGGGCCAGGAAAAGCAAGACAAAAGGCATTCTAGAAAGTGGTTACATAAAAAAATACATTTTATCACCAAGTCAAAAGGAGCAGAAATTTTGATACTGAAGTAAAAGGGAAATATTGAGGTTGTTGGTTGTATCCATTTTCTTGCAGTAGCCAAGGTGCAGACCTTAGCTGTAGAGCCTATGTGCTTCTCTTTGTTCTACATTCATAATCTTGTAAATGATGGGCCAACTATTCTCACAATGCTCGTCTATTTTGACCGTTTAAAAGAGAGCAATCAGCTTTGTCTTCCATGCCCATGCTATCTGTGAACGCATTATATTCAGCAGAATGTGGCATACCTTTTATGCTCGTTCCGCATGAAAGGCACCACTGGCAGCCGAAAAATCTAATAAACTGGACATGGTTGCCCACAGATCCCTAGCAGGGGCATCGACGCAGATGCATGTAGCATAGACTCTGGTGTAGGTCGAAGTCGAGCCATGCTCCCAAACAAGTTGTCCGACTTGTCCTAACACGTCAACAAACTTGCCCAGGTAACAACAGCATGTCTGGATGCTTGTGCACGAGCCACAATCCAGCCAGAACAGTGTTTTGATGTCCCGTCGGCAAATGCAGCTCATTCACTGTCAGCTGAATAGGCCAAACTGATGCGTTTGATGACTTGAAAAGAGGGCTTCCATCAGTGTTCACAGTGACCGTAACATCAGACCAGTTCAGCACACCTTTTTGATGCAAAGTTCGGTGAAAGATGCCGCTGGTTATATTGTGCATCATTTGACAACCTCCATGTGCTTCTTGCCACAACTGGCAAATATTTTCATACAGGGTATCCTTCAGCTTAGTAATAAGTTAAGAAAATTGCTTCTTTAGATAAAGAATGACGAAAAAGTTGCCTGCACTTTTCACCGCTGAAATTGTGGAACTGGCATAGCATAGATCACAGAACAGGCGTAATCTGTTTGTCATGGGATTGAGCAATTATGTGCATGTCTCGCAAAAGTAGTGGTAATTATCCACAGATGCACATTTTGGCAACCAAAGCTTTCGCAGCAGGTATTTTGATATGGGCAGACCACATCTCTGAAACCCAAACAGCACGTCGACGAGCTTCAAGAGGCAGTCTGCGCAGACCAGGGCAAGCCATGAGCCGTATTGAAAGACAATCAGAACTATTGCCACTGCTCCTTTCGTCTTCGAGCCAGGCAAAGTTTTTGAGCCGAAGTCCTCAATACACTTCACCAGAAGCTCTGAATGATCAAACAGCGGCACAGCTGTGTTTTCATGGCGCAGATCATCATACGCTCTCTTGTCTTCTTACCCGTCACTGGAGAGGTCCTCTTAAGCATCACTAATGCTGCATCTTTCTTCACTGTCGGTGCGGCTGTCTGCTCCGCTCACCACTTCTGCCTCACTGTGCGGCACAGCTGCGTTTTCATGGCGCAGATCAATATACGCTCCCTTGTCTTCTTCCCCGTCACTGGAGAGGTCCTCGTCAGCATCATTAATGTTGCATCCGTCTTCGCTGTCGGCTCAGGTGTCTGCTCCGCTCTCCACTTCTGCCTCACTGTCGCTCTCCACTCCTGCCTCACCGTCGTTTTCCCCAGCGTTGGCGATTTCTCTACTACTGCTCAGCATGGAGCTTTCACTTTCTTCAGCGGAACTGCAAAAGCTAGGCGATGACAATCTGTCGCCGGCAGCAGAATTTAACACCGCACTGTGCTCATGTTGAGACTGCGAAATGCTGTCGTCGTTGATTCTACGGCGCTTTTAATAGTAAAAGGTCGACCGAGGGACGGTTAAAGGCTGGGACAGGCTCAAGCAGAGCTTTCTTCGCTTCTTTCCGCTGCCTTCACTCATTACGACGCCCTGCGTCCACCGTATTAACATGAAAGGTTTAAATACTCTCCGTAATTTTTTTAATTAGTAGCGTAGATCAGTACCTGAATTCCGGTAGTAAAAACTAGGGCGTTAGCAGCTGCACCACGCTGGCGTGGAGTGGATGACTCAGGATAGTGACAGCACGCAGCAGAGCAGCTTTGAGTCGCCTAGGTGCCGAAGGAATCTCAGAAAAAGACTGATTGGAAGAAGCCGTAGTGCCGTAACTACGACTAGAGGCCGTATAAAAAATGTTTCTTGTACTTATACAAGCCTCTTGTTTTGTGCTTATAACAAAGTAATCACACATGAATCGCAAATAGTAACACGGAGCTAATTCTGTGAATCTCAAAATCACGGTGGATCTTCCACCGTTCTCAGGATGTCATGTTGTCAAGAGGAAGAATCGAAGCAATCCAGAGTTCTATCCGACGGTGCTCATGGTATGCCTAATTGTGTGACCTTTGTACTTATGCGGAACAGCACCCGCCTTTTTAACGAGCGCAACTAGGACAGCCAACCTGCGCATGTTTGGCCGTTTTTTTCTGCTGTTGTTGCTTGCGTCTATTTGCGTCTGTTGTCTATGACGACGAAGGCCGCGCAATTATGGCCGTAGGGTTAATAAAGGACTACGCACCAGTAAGTGACAGTGGTCTAGCTAAAAACAAACAAATATATTGGCGGTCATTGAAAGACGGCGCTGTCGTTGAAGATTATTTCCCCGGCGACGTTGTACTGCTTGGAGGTAAGTCGATTTGTTCTATTCTGTGCAGTGGCCTTGAACGCCATTGTTCTATGTCTTTGCTTCCGTTTCCCTGCTTGTTTTTGTTTCTTTGAGTTAGCCAGTATTATTTTTTATCTGGCTGGCTTAAGGCCACGCTAATCAGTTCATTCTCGCTTGAAAGGCAACGCGCAGCGCATGTATTGCACTGCACAGGCGTGAGCTAAAGTGGAGAGACCTGGTGAACTGTAGCAAGCCGACTTGTCAATGCTATCTGACTGCGCGTGTGTGTTGTCGAGAGTCGAGATATGTGCTTGCGCCTTTTCTAATGTACTGGTCTGTTCACACACGTATTTCTATCGGACACGGCGTGTTCACCAGAGAAGCCGCCACAGACCAGTCAGCGCTTCGGCGATGGCCGGCTGTCTCGGCTTGCGAGTTAGCGCGGTCGAGCCGGGTATTCATTCAATCCGATCGCAAGCCGTTGTCGCAGCGCAACTTTTAGCGTAAATTCTGCATGCTGTCAAAAATAGCACATGGATTTCACTTGACAGCGGCTGTTCCGCACAGTGAATGCTATATACTAAAGACAACGAATGGTTGAGTGGAGCTTGCGGGATTCTACAAAGCGCGAAATTTATTCACGGCCTAGCCGTTCACGAATTAGTCGTGCAGAAGCACATTTAGAACCTGCACGAAAAGTTGCGCTAAAATAGAGCATGGCGGTGTTGGTTATAAGTGACAGCTCGTGTGTTGCTTCATAAGCCTCAAAGCAATTAAATTGTTTTACTAGTTGCAACCTTACAAGAGTGCAGAGGTAATTCATATTGCTTTTACTTGGTGTTTACCTTGAGCCGCCGCTGTTGCGCAGTGATTATGGTGCTCGGCTGCTGATCCGAAATACGCGGGTTCGATCCCGTCTGCGGCGTGTACCGCACCATGATAGTGCACGCTAAAGAACCTGTCACGGATATCTCCGGAGAACACTCGGACCGAAAGAATGGACTAGGCGACGGGTGTACCCACACAAACGCACATTTAATACACCCTACGTGGCACACACAATAGAACACAAAACTAACAAAACTAACACAAAACACAGACTATTAATGCATAGGACCCGTGCACACTGCTACTAGCGTCTAATACTAGTGTTCTACTATTAGCGGTAGGCGTTCGTGCTCACGGTTGGTTCGGTGTGGCTGCGGCATTGTATGGATCCAGTAGGCGGCGTCGAGACGGCGTTCGACGTGCTTGGGATGGCGTCGCTGGCGGCGTTCGACGCGCTTGAGCTGGCGTTGCTGGCTGCGTCGTACAAGCTCCCGGTCCAATCGACCGTGGAGGTGATGCCGGTGTTGGCGTTGGGGGCACCACCCGGATGGGTGGCAACAGCGCTGGAGACACCCCTGGCCGTAGCAGGTGGTAGCATCCTTTGTTGACTCCCCGGAACGGGCTCAGGCACGGCAGGAAGTCCACGATGCGGAGTCGTACAACGCGAGTTCACCGGAGCAGTAGCCGGCGTCGCCCTCTTCCAGCCAAAGTGTCCCTGACCCGCCGGAGCCTCCGCTTCTCTGCTGTCTCCCCCCCAGTGCCTCGCTCTCACTCGCCCTTTTATAGCCTCGGTGTTAGTCCACGTAAGCCTAGTCGTCGGCTCCTTCTCTTCTCCACCAATTATCTCTCTCCACTTCGCCGAATGCTTCTCTACCAATCATCTCTCTCCACCTCACCGAATGCTTCTTCTTCCTCTTCTTTATTCTTCGGTTAATTCACGTCGTCTTCTTCTCAGCATTTTCCTTTAAAATTTAATTTAGCCTCCTTAATATATGTGACAAGGGCCCCCTCTCTCGAGAGTTTTTCCGTGAAAAACTGCTCACGTCATCCTCATCTTCAAGCCATCCAGCCAGCCAACTATCTTCTGTGGCTATTCTGGTCTCAGCACACCCCACACAGAAGATGTCCAGCACACATCAAACGTACACCACTAACACAGCACACCAAACTGCGTTTTTAGAACACTAACACACCACTGCCGCCCTCCGTTCAGAGTCCTTAATAAACATGTTCGTGTCCACAACACACTCCCTTGTATAATCACATAACACCAACAACACAACAACAAGATAAATCCCAGAGTTACATTAACACAACAAAAACGACAAGATACATCCCAGAGATATGTAGAGGTGTTCAGTTGGCTCTACTCATGAAGTCCGCTCCAACGTTATCTCTGCCTTTAATATATTCAACCTGAAATGAGTATTATTGCAAGGCCGAACTCCATCTCATAACTTTACTATTCTTAATTTTGGCCTTGGTTAAGTATTCAAGCGGCTGATGATCTGTCTGAATCCTGAAATGTCTCCCATACAGATAAATGTGGAACTTCTTTACCGCCCACACTACCCTCATACATTCTTTTTCAACGGTGGAGTAGTTGCGTTCACTAGCCGTTAATCTCTTGCTTGCAAAAAATACCGGATGTAGCACGCGATTCTCTTCTTGCAAGAGTACGGCTCCTAAAGCTCGGTCTGATGCATCAGTGCGAAGCACACACTCTTTATCCATATTGGGAGCAAGCAGAACGGGCGGTCTTGCCATATGCCCTTTTAACATCACGATTGCATTTTCATGTTCAGCAGTCTAATTCAGCTTATTCCTTGCCCCCTTCTTAGTGAGTTCGACAAGCGGGTCGGCTATGTGGACATAGTCGGGAATAAAGTCCCTGTAGTATCCCGTTAAACCCAGGAACGACTGTACCTCCTTCTGTATCATTGGTGTCTGGGCCTGCTGTATTTTGTCCAAGATGTCGTCTTTCGTCGCGATGCGGCCCATCCCCAGCTTGTGTCCGAGAAAAGAAATGGCTTCAAAGCCCACCTCACATTTCGCCGGTTTTATGGTCAACCTGGCTTGCTGAATTCTATGAAATAGTTTTTCCAATGTAATTAAATGCTCTTCCCACGTATCTATTGCCACCAGGATGTCATCAATATAGTGTTCTACATTTTGGAGCTCATCCAAAACCTTCCTCATCAGCTTCGTAAATATTGCCGATGCTGTCTTCAAACCAAAAGGCATGAATTTAGATTAGAATAAACTCATCGAGCACGAAAAGGCAGTCTTCTCTTTAGAAGAATCTTCCATTTGTATTTGCCAATACCATTTACCTAAGTCAAATTTAGAAAAAAAACCTTTTGTGAGCCACCTTAGCGAACACCACGTCCGCTCTTGGTATGGGTTCTGCATCTGGTACTGTGATGTCATTTAGCCGACAAAAAACTACACACAGTCGGTTACTACCATCGGGTTTTTTGACAACCACGAGAGGCGCCTTGTATGCTGACCACGACCTCTCAATCACACCAAGCTCCAGCATATCCCGCACCTCCTTTTCTATTGATTCTTGAACTGCTAAAGGTAGTGGGTATTGCTTCACGCTTATTGGTCTATCTGTAGAGAGATCTAGTCTGCAACATATGACATCCGTTTTGCCCGGCACATCTGAAAACACACCCTCTTTGCTTTGGGGTAGGGCATTTATATATATAATATGGTGGAGCTGCCATAAAAAGAATGTAAACCAATAAGCTCCTGCCTGCACCACTGACGTATAACAGGCTTGACCCAATCGTAAATTAAATGAAAAGGCCCGAAGGCAATCCATCGTTTTGCCACCTGTAGGTGGAAAAATAAAAGAAAGGGGGGGAAATGCTACAAGCGACCCATCGCCGGGGGAACGGGCCCGCGGAGACTCCCCTGATCTCCCCTAGGACGTAGCGGAGGGGGTGGGATATAGGGTATGGGAAATTAGAGTTGGGAAAGGGTTATGGGAAATGGGGTGGGAATGGGGACAGCGAGATTTTGCTCTGATCCTTCGTTTGACATCGACTCTATTTCTGGCCCGCCTGGCTAGGGCAGGTAGGGCATCGAGCTTTTCCAATGGTGCGGCTCCCCCACGGGATGCACGACCACCCACTGGCTCCGACCGTCGGAGACAGGAAAGGAAAAAAAAATCCTAACTTGAGGTCCGCAGCCACCAGCTCCTCCACAATTTTAAGGGTTGGATCAGACCGGCCGGTTACTAGCCGTCGACTGTGTTGCGCAGTTTTTCAGACTCCGGCTTCGGGCTTCATTCAAATTGGGGTTTATTAGCACCTTATCCCAACCTACCGTTTTATTCCCACTAAATCTGGGCATCTCATCAACATCATCTGTCTCCTCGGCTACTACCGAGCATACTACCTTGGGGGCGCACTGTATGGGAACTCTTTCTTCGTACTTTTTCAACATGTTCGCATAGAAAACCTTCTTGGTGATATTTATCAATATCTCATAATCCAAGTCGTTCTTCTTCTTAGTCAGAAGGTAAGGGTCTGCCACTGCATCAGTAACTTATTATGATCCGTGGGTAGCAGGATGAGAACCTTCTCCCCCGGATTCAAATTCCTGTGAGTGGCTCTCATGTCATACTAGCCCTTCTAGTGTTCGCGCACCCTTTACAGGAATTGATGTGCAAGCCTGCATGTTTCTTCCAACTTGTCCCGCAACTCAAGAGCGTATGTGTATGTTGTCTTGAGATCTGATGCCATCTCATTATTAGCCCACAGCTCCTTGAGTATTGTAAGTGGACCTCTAACGGTTCTCCTATACAACATCTCGAAGGGCGAGAAACCAAGACTCGTTTGCGGTACTTCGCGGTAAGCGAACAAAAGAGCTGGGAGATATCTATCCCAATCAGTAGGTCTCTCCTGGCACATTTTCTTGATCATATTTTTGAGGGTGCCGTTGAAACGCTCTACAAGCCCATTACACATGGGATGGTAAGGCATCGTCAGTAACTGCCTCACTGACAAAAGGCGGTTAACCTCCTTTATTAGTTCCGATGTGAAGTTCGAGCCCCGGTCACTCAAAACTTCCCTCGGGAGCCCATGACGCGAAAACATTTCCAGGAGACCCTCCGCCACTTGGATACTGTCAATAGTTCTCAGTGGAATAGCGTCAGGATAACGAGTGGCCACGTCAACTAGAGTAAGCACATATCTATTGCCTTTGGCAGATACTGGAGAGATTGGCCCCACTATGTCAATAGCCACTCGCTGAAACGGTAGGCCGATGGCTGGCATCTTTCCCAGAGGTACGGGACCAACTCTTCCCTTTGGAACTGTGCTCTGGCACACATCACATGAGCGAACAAAGCGCTTAACGTCACTCTGAACACCCGGCCAAAAGAAGTCCTCGGTGATCATAGACACCGTTTTTTTAACACCCTGGTGTCTGGCCATAATGGCGTCATGTCCTAAGCGTAGCACGGTCTCTCGCATATCTCACGGTAACACCAGCTGTTGGACCCGCCTTACTGAACTAAATATGTATTTCGCGTGCAATTGACCATTTACCAATTGATACTCGAATGACGGCCGACTCTTCTTTCTTTTCACCTTTTCCCCGACTCTTTGGAAGCAGGTCTTCGGGGTCGGGTCTTCATTTTGCCTAAATGCAATTTCGCATGGGGATACACTCAGACATATCGTAACAGGAGTGAAGAGCGGACGCTGCGTTGCTCGGGCTGTCGCTTGAGCTCTTGTCTCCACTGCCGACGAGAGACTTACTGCACCCGTCTGAGCTGTCGCAGGCCTTTCCTTCTTTGGATATTCTCCAACATCGAGCATCCTCCACTCGGGATCGGGGTCTTCGACACCTCTTGCACCCGTAATGTTCCCCAAGATGAGATCGTAGATGAGTTGGTCTACGCACTTTGCCACTACCTGCCCACTATAATATGGCGTGGAAACTAGAATCCTTGCTTCAGGAAGGTACCTCACTGTGCTATCTACAAGTTTGACGGCCGCTCCGAACCAACACTGTGTTAGCTCCGCTGTCTCTAAGCACCAATATAGGACGGTCCTGTATTTGCCCAACCACCACTGGCATTGCTGCTTTCGACTTGAGTGTTTCACTAACTGCCTCATTTTCCAGCGGCGTTTGCTCTCCTTTCAGCTGTGGAACTTGGGGTGGCGTGACAAGTTCTAACCTTCAGTCGACAACGCATGCAGCTCGGTCCTGCGTTCCGTATCGGCACTCATCGATAGTATGCCCCCTCCTCTTACAACCTTGACAAACAACCTGTGTTTTTTGGGCAGCGCACTAGTCCCACCGGTGTCCCACCTTGCCGCAGAGAAAACACCTTACTGGCGCCTTAAATGCACTGCCATATGCTCTTGAATTTGCCGCATCTGTCTCTAGGGCCTTTTGGGTTTCCTCCTTTGCCTTACTCAAATTTCTTAGCCCTTGAGCCTCGAGGAATTGTTCTGCAGTGTCTGCGAACTCTTACAATGAACACAACTTTCTTTCAGGAATAGCTCTAGCTTTGAGCTGCAGCACGCTAAAAATTGCCCTTGACCAGCTTGTCAAGCACCCCTTAAAAACTCTTTTCTGTGTTTGACATGTCAAGCCACCTATCAAAATAGTTGGTCAGCCTGCTGGAAAACTGCTTCGCGGTTTCCGAATCCTCAGGTTTCGCGGTGCGAAATCTCTCACGAAAACCCTCTGCCGTAAGCCTGAATCTTTGGAGGAGCGCCTTTTTGACTTTCTCATAGTCCATGGAATCAGCAGCGGGCATCGTTCCAAACACATTCAGCGCCTCTCCGACTAAACACATGCTCAATGCCGTGGCCCATTCACTGCGCTCCCAGCGTTGCCCCAAAGCTATCCGCTCGAATCGTTGCAGATATGCGTTCACATCATCTCTTTTGTCATCGAAAGGAGCCATCAGCTTCCTTGGACAAACTCTGGCCGGTCTAGGAGATCCTGTACCCGCTAAGGAACGCTGATCATTGTCCGTGATCTCCTCATATCCTCCCGCGACATGCGCCTGTTTCCACAAAATAAACTCCTTCTCCCATTCTATCCTTCTTTTATCATGTTCTTCTGCCTCGCGAGCTCTTCTCTCTGCCTCGCGAGCTCTTTTCTCTTCTCGCTCTTCCGTCTCGCGAGCTCTTCTCTCTGCCTCGCAAGCTCGTTTCGCCTCGTGCTCTTCTGCTTCACGAGCGTCTGCGCGTGCTTGCGCCCTTTCCTCTCTCTGCCTCTTTCCCTCCTCCTCATAGAGATGCATCGCCTCTTCCTTGCTTAACCCTAGCTAGAGCGCCAGTTCTAACGTTCTTGCCAAATCATCCTTTCTGCCGTCGAGAGATCGGAAAAATCCGAGACAAAGCAAAAAGAAAAAGGAAATGTATCCTGGCACAGGCTCGCCACTTATCTTTGTCACGGATCTCTCCGGAGAACACTCGGACCGAAAGAATAGACTAGGCTACGGGTGTACCCACACAAACGCACATTTATTACACCCTACGTGGCACACACAATAGAACACAAAACTAACAAAACTAACACAAAGCACGAAGACTATAAATGCACACGACCCGGGTACACTGCTACTAGCGTCTACTACTAGTGTTCTACTATTAGCGGTCGGCGTTCGTGCTCACGGTTGGTTAGGTGTAGCTGCGGCGTTGTATGGATCCAGTAGGCGGCGTCGAGGCGCGTTCGACGTGCTTGGTCTGGCGTCGCTGACTGCTTTCGACGCGCTTGGGCTGGCGTCGCTGGCTGCGTCGTACAAGCTCCCGGTCCAAGCGACCGTGGAGGTGATGCCGGTGTTGACGTTGGGGGCACCACCCGGATGGGTGGCAACAGCGCTGGAGACACCCCTGGCCGTAGCAGGTGGTAGCGTCCTCTGTTGACTCCCCGGAACGGGCTCAGGCGCGGCAGAAAGTCCAAGATGCGGAGTCGTAGAGCGCGAGCTCACCGGAGCAGTAGCCGGCGTCGCTCTCTTCCAGCCAAAGTGTCCCTGACCCGCCGGAGCCTCCGCTTCTCTGCTGTTCCCCCCAGTGCCTCGCTCTCACTCGCTCTTTTATAGCCTCGGTGTTTGTCCACGTAAGCCTTGTCGTCGTCTTCTTCTCTTCTCCGCCAATCATCTCTCTCCACCTCGCCGAATGCTTCTCCACCAATCATCTCTCTCCACCTCACCGAATGCTTCTTCTTCCTCTTCTTTATTCTTCGGTTAATTCACGTCGTCTTCTTCACGCCATTTTCCTTTAAAATTTAATTTAGGCTCCTTAATATACGAGACAGAATCCCAGGTGGATGAAATTTTCGGAGCCCACCACTACGGCGTCCCTGAGTTGGTTTTCGACGTTAAACCCCCAAAACCAAACCTTACTACATGATTTGTGTATTCACTGAGTACTTTACTGTAGGCTGTACAGTACCAACTGTTTATGCTTTGTAAGTTCGAGTTGCTTGCTCCTGCTTGAGACGTACGGCACTCTAGCACTGCAGCAGCCCACACTGCACCACTCAAGTGGAGCAAACAGCCGATTATAAAGGCTGCGCAATGGTAGAAAGATAAAACCAGCAAACGGCAACAGGAGCACCTGAAGAACTTCACAGCACAATGCTGTCCTGTGTACTACTTCTGGTGTTTTCATTGTTGTTTGCTGATATCGTTATGCTTGATGCGCACCAACAAGCAAGCGTTGGTTGCCGTATTTGGTCAGAAACCTGGCGTGTGTGAATATATGAAGAATTCATTGTGCTAGCACAAAAAGTTCCGGTCCTGCCTCAAAAAGCTTGTAAATCAGAAGGTAAGCTGGTGAGTGCTTAGATGCTTGGAGGGAGTGCTTATCTGTAACCGCTGGTAAATAAGCTAACCTGTATGCCAAAAAAGGTTAGTTGCCAGCTGAATGGTATGTATTTCGGCAATTGTATTTGCTGTCGCAAATATATAGCATTGGAAAAAGAAGGAAGCAAACAGCATTTCGTGAGCACTTTGGAGGGAAACTTTCCATTTTTTTCTCTTCAGAAGTTTTCATTTCTCTCAGCGAGCGAAAAGGAGCCCATCAAGACCATGACGAAAAAGCATATTTCTGTTCCAGACAGCATATTAGAGGATAATCGAAGAACGGCCGAGAAAGATGTACCTTCACACAAGGTAATTAATTTTGCACAGAACATTGATTTCTCGAAGATGGTGTTCCACGCCACATATAAGATATCAGGTGTTAAGCTTTGCAAAAAAAAGGAAATTGTCCCGCATTTGCAAGGCCACCTGTCCCGACAGGAGGCTTCAGAATAGTTGCACAATTCGTCATAGGAACATTTTCGTGCAGTGCAGTGAGGAAATAGTCTACAGTATCCCGATTTCATGTGGCAAGGCGTACATTGGGCAGTCAGGCAGATGCCTTAATGAGCGGTTAAGTGAGCACAATAGGGAAGTTAGGGATGGCGGTTCCAGCAATTTGTCCCGACACTGTCGTGCTCATAAATGCAAGCCTGGTTTTAAAGAATGCGAAGTGATTGGCAGAAATGCGGATAAATTAACATGGAAAATTATCGAGGCTGCCGCAATCGAACGAGCTGGACCTGAAAGCTGCGTCAGCAGTCCGTCATTGTCGCTGACAAAGAAAGATATGGCATTTTTGGACTCGGAGCAGTATGCCAACCGGTGAAATGTGTTGCATGTGCTTTTCAGGCTTTTGTTCACAAATTGTCTTGTCTAATCCGATAGGTATCGCTCTTTTCTTCATGTATAAATTCAGTGTGCACCAAATAAAACCTTAGTGGAAGTTTAGCGCTTGTGTTTGGCTCTGTTTTGTTGCTGCGCTATGGATCATAAAATAGAAACAGTTGTCGGTTAACATACTTGCAACATCTACTGAATTTTTGAATTTCTTGTTTTGAGAGTTGTTTAGTATTTTTGCTTAATTGCTGATGTCGGTGTTTTTTTAAAGTTTTTTAATCTGTCTGCCACAAAGACAAAAACAACAAGATGGTCACATCTAGAAAGCGAAAATTTACTGAGTTTCTCGGCAGCGAGCAAGAAAGCTCAAAAGAAGACTGGAGAAAAAAAATTACACCAAGAGCGGTAGTGCTCAAAATCACTTCGCAAGAAGATAAATTATCTAGAGGGTAAGCTAGAAGCCTCGCAAGACCGCTGCGAGGAGTTGAAGCGCTACCTTGACAAGGCAGAAGACCGCACTGATAGGCATCAGGATCTCCTTGAGAACAAGCTGTGCAAGCTGGTTATAGAATTCAGTGAATTTTTTGTACTTAAGCAAGCAAGTGTGCTTCACATGGATAAAATTGCGGATGTATTGTAGGCGATTTGATTCGTATTGTGCATGTCAACTTTTTCACATAGGAAATGATTAATATTTGTGCATTTCACTGTTGTGTAGAGGCTTGGTTGAAAGCCGGACACAGGGGCTTGGCTGCTGATGGCCATAAGAAGCATGTCACCAGCATTAGAAGGGGGAACACGTCTGGATACAATGAGTTCCTGGGGAGCGGGAGCACATTGCTCTCACTTACATTAATAACTCTTGTTCATTTGTGATGCAGTAATTTTTGTTCACACTTTTCACACACTCCACTACCTACTTTTTCAGAGCTACTAGCATATTTCACAGCTTTAAGCGGCATTAAGATTCATAATATTCAAAAGTTTTATTATTGTAGGCTTTGCGTGATTGCGTACATAGTGTCATAGCAGGCCCAGAGTGCGCATGCACCGAACGCTAACAGGAAAATAGCGTTAGTGTACGAACGCATTTTTCAGGAGTTAGCGTGAAAACATGATGGCGTCCTTTAAGACGAGATCCGCCCGCTTCAGTCGATTCATCAGTCCTTTCGATTCCGGCCGGTATCTTCACTGGAAACTACTGATGTTTTGACGCTATGACTTGCTTTGCTTTGACGATAATGTTTAAGCCAGAGCGGAGCAAAGTTCCAAGCTAGTGGTTAATGCATTGTACTTAGAAACAGCGCTATGAAACGCGGACAACACGAAGGAACGACCAACGCTGGTGCGTGTCGTTTTTTCGTGTTGTCCGAGTTTCATCGCGCTGTTTCTAAGCACAATTTAAGCCATAGTTCAGCCCAATTTTTGAGATACGCTCTCGATTCTGACGACCATTTTAGAACAGCGTTTGGCATCCATGTTTAATGTTTTCAGAACGCTCCGCTAGAACTGCCTTGCAGTAGTTGCTTGCAGCAGGCTAATATAATTGTCCTTAGGTCCGCTATTGTGCTAACACTATACTTCTCTATTGTAAGTTTATTATTGGGGCTAACTGCATCTTTTCGCTCCTCTTGTATTGTTGGTGCGGTTTGGCATTCTTTTGTCCTGAACAGAGTGAACATTTTCTACAAGGAATCGCCCACTGCAAATTGATTGATAATTTTCGATTTGTAATTTTTCTTCTCATCAAATATTTGCGAAGGTCACAGGCCAAACAGTGCCTTCTGAACCTGCTGTGCTCCCTGTTTCAAAAGACCAGCCCAGCAAGGTATAGTAAAGGAAGCTATAAAGCATGATAAGTGGGTTGTTGTTGATAATTCTCAGACAGCCTACAATTTCTTCCACACAATGCCAACATTCGCCACCCAAAAGGGCTCTGGCCTACAAGGCAGCAGAAATGATGTAACGCATGCCCTCAGCAATGTTGTAGACAAGCCATTGTTTTGACAAGTTGCCTTGCAGTGCGCAGTTGAAAATTCTGTGCCCTGTGCAATGCTTTCAAGAGACAAGAGATGTTGAATGCTAAATACAATTTAGAGTGACTGCGTGAGCAAAACTTACGACTCTGATGAGAAACTACCTAACCGAGCGTGCATGATAAAGGTATAAGCTTTTGATATAATGCAAGGTAAGCGATCTGCGCAAGCCTTCCTAGGTGGTGTCGAGTAAGCTGATCCTAGCTATTTGGCGTTTATGGTGAACGCTTCGTGCGCGCACAGTGACTCTGAGAGACCAGAAAGTGCTTTATGTGCATCATATGTAGAAGCCACATATACATGCAGTTTCTATGCGTCAGGCAAAGCGTTGCGAGCTTGCTTCTGTGGAGGAAAAAAGAACATTTTTTGAAGCTGTATATGAGGGCTCTCCTTCGCTTGTTGGCCGCTCTCCTGGCACCTGTGCGCATGTGTACCATGCAGTGCAGCAGACGATGCCGCTGCACCCAACGTTAACATTGGCCTTGCCGTTGGCCAAGAGTTCCCAGTAGTCTTTGCAAAACACATTATTTCCGGCACACTATTTAAGGCACAGCTTGGACAGCGAGGGCATCTCCTATGCTTCTATTCCTCCATTCTCGTTTCTGCCTAGAACAAGGCGATTCTCATTCCTCTGGAGGACGCGATATGATGCTACTGTTATCAACTTTGCGAAATTTGCTTTTTTGGTGTGCTGTAGCTGCAGCTCAGGGAAATATCAGATTAATTATAACTGAATCAGGGAGGTATTCTCTCCAAATATGCAACCACGAGATGCAGGCAAATGATCTTGAATTGTGGACTTGAGGAAGCTGAAGGAAACGGGCTCTACAACAAATCAAAACCACATAAACCATGTCCTGGGCAGGGTTGATGTCGCATGTCGTATTGTCTCAGCTCTCAAAGGCGGCCAGTCGATGCAGTGGTTTTGAAATTACCTAATAATTACTTATACTTGCCGCTCCTTTTTTGTTTACAAAGTGTTGCCGTGGCCACTCTCACTGCCGCAGCTATGATTTAGACCAGTAATCTAAGCCACAGTATGTGGGTATAGGGTGGGCACAGCAGCAGAGGACAAGGTTAACGGGAGAGACATGGGAGAGGCCTTTGCCTTGCGATTGGCATAATCAGGTTGATGATGATGGACTCATACTGGTTGCTTGGGTTTTTGAAGTAGACTAGCTGTGCAATTATCTTGTCTTTCATGAGGTGTTGCAGACAATTGAGAGCTTCAAATTTCTTCTCTCTCATCAGCCCATGGCATGGAGCACAGGCCAAGCTGGTTCCTCTTTTGTGGCGATTACTCATGAAGAGACACCAAGCCAGGTATGGCAAAGAGAATTATGAATCGTTTGCCGGTCACATGTAATTTGCACATTTGCAAAATTTGCACAGTGCTATGTCGATATAAATTTGCTCTAAGCTGCGGTAATAATTTGCACTGAGCTAGCTATATCGATGCGAAGCATTGCGACTCACACTAGCAGTATTTTTTAATGGTTAAAAAGGTAACAAGACGGCCTGCAATTCTACCTAGCGTATGTGCAAACTCATTTCTTCAGCAGTGCATCGGTTCACTGACGGGTATGGGGCAGTTATACGCATGATCTTGAAAATGGGGTTACTGCTCTTGAAAACATGGACATCAGATGCAGAAATGAGCACGATGCACGCAGATTTATTACATTCATATGGTGCCGTGTTTTGATGCCATTTGGCAAGGTGTACTACTTTCGCACTTATTGCAGTGGCATCTGGAGTTTTCTCTCTTCTATCAGGTGTTTGTGTCCTTTGGACTGAGTTGAGTGCAGTTTTGATGTGATTTTCGGCGCTGTTGGCTTTGCAGCTTGTGGAGCAGGATGCAGACCTGAAAACGAATTATCTTGGTTCTGCAGGGCCTGCTGAACAGCAAAGCTAGGCAGCAGAAAAAAAAAGGATAATGATGCCTGAAGACCTTGGCATTTAACACGTTAAGATTTTTAGTGAAGCACGTACGTCAAGGTTAAAGAATTGAAATTCCTTAAAAAGCTGACTTTTTATACCCGTCCTCTTTCCTCTTTCCGCTATCTGCATAATTTCATCATTGCGCAAGGGAGTCTCCTTTGCTACTTATAATACACAATATTTTAGCACAAATTTTAACCTCGACCAGAGTAAATTACTCAATGTTTCACAATTGTCTGACTGTTAAAGGCAACCTTGCCAATCCCACCAATGTCGGTATGTGCCACTTCAATAGAGGACAACAGCAAAAACAACAATGCAAAGAGTGGCGGCAGCTGGTAAAACCTGGTGACATCAGGTCTGTTGAAAGACAGCGGAAAAAATTGGCAGCTTTGAATAAAAAAAACCTCATATCTTTGACCGAAAGGAAATGAAGCAAAGCGCGAACATTATCTTAATTCATGGCAAAGAGGACGTCAAGCACTTGACAAATTACAGACCGATCAGCCTTCTCTCCGTTTCGTACACATTATGCATGAAGGTAATTCCTGTTACACCAGGACAAACTTTGGCATCAACCAACCATTGTACCAGGCAGGCATTCTTAAAGAGTACTCTACAAAAGACCATATTTGCACTGTAATGCAGGTGGTAGAGCACTGTGCAGGTTATTACCAATATAGCCTAAAAAAATACGGACATTTTATTTACACCTCAGCAGTCATGCTGGCATTGTGGAATTACGGTTTAGAATACGTGTATGCAAAGACTGTCAGATATCTAAAACGGCTGCACCGCCACCGTAGTTATCTGTAAAGAAATTCATAAAATTCCAACAAGGAACGCTGTTAGGCAGGCAGGCTCTATTTTTTATGAGCTATTGTGTACGCAGTAGATTAACTAAGGCTTCAAGAAAGCCCCTAAAAAGCGCTAAAGCAGTTAATACTTCATTTATCCATCCTTAACACTGCCTGCGGATAATGTTATACACGGTTACATGAAGTAAATGATTACAGGAACGCTTTCTGACAAAAATGCATGAGAGTTGTTGGAGGCCTTTTATTTTAAAATATAGAGAAATTGAAATTGTTAGATACGCCTGTGGCACTCTTTACGACTTAATCATTGCATCTTGATGGGTTCGCTTGAATCGGTGTTCTTTACACTTACGCAGTGTTTCTCCTTATTGCTTTATATTATGCTGCCTGAGAAGGAAAAATTCAGAGAAAAGGTATCGCTTGCCGTGTGCCTTTCTCCTCTTTCGTGTCTGTCTCTTATGTGCGCTAAAATGCTTCTGGAATATAGATATGAAGAACATGCTATTAATGAACTGCAAGATTTAAATTTTGTCGCGCATTCGCATCCTTTGGAGTATTTGAGGTTCCTTCAAGACTGAGTTCTCCTATGACATGCGAGTAACAAGTGCAAGGTAGTCGCTGTGCATCAGGAATTTTCGTTGCATTCGCACAACACTTCAGCTTGATTTTCGGTGACTAGAGTGCCAACAGCGCCGGTCTGTAGTTTAAACGCAAAGTTGCCTTGCGCCCTCTCCACCGGAACCTGACAGCACATCAGGCTATCTTTCCTTGGCGCTAAAAGAGGGCTGCACGATTCCTGTTTCAATCGAGTCCAGATATTACCGCCTAAAAGAGGTATTAGAACTTCATGGCGGAAGGAACTTTTTTGAATACAGAGAAAAGACTTTTCATTTTGCTGAAATTGATCACTGCCACAGAGCGCATGGGGCCGCGAGTAGGCCTGCTGTAAACCGCGAATGTACGTAAGACTTATCTGAAACCGAGTTATGACTCCAAGATCCAGTAACGCAAACATTACGATATTTTCAGGCCACTTATGATTGTCTATATATTAGGGCGAAAGCCCTAATAATCGATTTTGTGCCGACACCAAGCCACAGTGACGCCATGATAATATTGAACCATAACACTTAGATCCTTCCAAAATTGTTCCGGCCAACCATGATATTAGCCACGCCCAACACAATGGTGACCTAAATTTTGGCCCTGGTCATTTAAAAAGATTTGTGCCTATCAATCTCCGCTAGTTGACCTCGGCCGATTTGGACCAAAATAGATGTCCAATCATAACTGACCGCGTTCAAGGTGATGGTCACTTCTAAATTTGTCCCGGGTCATTTAAAAAATTTGACCTCGTAAAATGGCCAAAAAGCCAGTTTTTCAATGCAACCGGTTTAATCAAGTTTAAACCCTAAAAATTATTTTGTCTCGTAACACACGAAGAAATTGGGAATAATAAGTAGTAGCGATGAATATATTTTATTCTACCAAACATAACAGGCAGAGTTTATGAATCTCCTGGGCGACTACCCGGTGCTAATCTTTGGCGCCTTTAGCTTCAATACCGTCTACCTTGTGGGTGCTGGAAAGTAATTGGAAAGAAGGTAGGAAGAGGAGCCAGGCATTACAAGAGACAATGGTGTAATTTACCATAGAAAAAGGGACAGGTTGGATTAGAGGGTACCAGATCAGTACTGGTAGAGAAATGGGTGGGACGAGTAATGAGTATGTTCAGTTGGATGCGCCGGGGAAGGCGAGATTCCGGATCACTGAGTGGTTGATTAGGAGATGCATAGAGGCGCTTGTCTGCAAGGTTTACCTCCAGTTCCGTCTGTACAATCGCCGTTATTCCTGTTTATCCAGTGTACATCTTAATTGAGATGGTTGAGCGCCCTTTCTATTCTTCAAGACCAATTTTTCGATGTAAGCTATGAGTCAAGTGTGAAACGAAGCGACAACAGCACTGATTAGCGCATCTGTTATATCAATTTTCCGCATTAGCCATCGCAGCAGTAACGTTGTCAGTATTTGTTAAAGGTTTCTATTTGCACAGATTTATGGACGGTTTCAGGTAGTCCGCAGCGCGGCAAACACTCTTCACAAAGATTCTTTTGAAAGGTGCTCGTTCAGCCCGCCTCATGTTCCCTGGAACTCGCCGTTCGGCCACGGGCGGCGTCCTTCAGGCGTTTTGAAGTGTTTGGCGGCGCCTTCTGACTACGTGTGCCACCCAATGGCGACAGAGTATGCGCGAAGCTCGAAGCCCAACGGCAATCAACGTCGCTGAAAACAATTCAATCATACATCACATCAAATGATTGTATAAGTACGCGAATAGTTTTTTTATCCCCTTCACTTTTGCATTAATGAATGTGGATCAGTAAAATTTGCCAGACCATCACTGTTGTCGATGTCGTCTATCTACTCTCATCGTTGAACTCAAGCTTGCTTACCCAACTGTGATGCCTTACATTCTGTATTCGGTAGTTCCAGCGACGGTGGTGGCGCCACGCGGCCTCTTCCTGAAGCGGGAAGCCAGTGATCGCTCAGCGGGGCCGGTGCAATCGCAGTGGTTAGGAGCGGAAGATGCACGTCAAAAATGAGCATAATCTGTTACTCTACAATGTGCGAACATTCTAAACAGCAAACACGTTGTTTCTGCAAACACGTAAATAGTTAAAAAAGTAGTGGTCAAGTGCATTCTGCAGGTTGATAACATGTTTGAGTCAAGTGACTAGTCTCAGCGACGTACTCTGTTTACACCACGACACCGTGTCGTCAATGCATACCTGTTCGGTGTTTTGCTCATTCGGCCAACATAGCGTACATGAAAGCAGTGCAGTGCTTAAATACTGAGCTGATATGAAGTATATTGGTTATAATTTAGGTCAAACTTTTGCAGAAAGCAAAGGCGCTTCAGTCGATTCTAGTTTAGATTAAACACTGTTTTCTGGCCACAACTTGACTGCTAAATGGCGATATAAATGGCAAGAACTCCACAATAGTACCTTCAGTTCTCAGACATAATTCGCAAAGTGGATGAATAACCCCAAACGCTTCTTGGGAATTTTCGTCTGCTCAATCGATCAAAGCGTTTTCCCCCGCTAGACAAAAACTCATTTTGAGCGCTAATTTGGAGTGTATTATAAAGCTCGAACGACCCCCTGGCTCCCGCTTCAAGCAACAACTACTTTGCCTCTTCTTTTACCGCATATGTGACCAACGTATGCTGCATGTGGACTATAGTGGGATACAAATATATCTGAAGTAATGTTCTACACACATTCAGCACCACCGAAAAGAATTCATCCGTGAGAAAATAGAGATCGCTGGTAAAACTATTCTGTTTATCTAAACAAGCAGCCAATCACTAGACAAAATTGTAGGCTGAAGTGTTTTGATCTTTCTGGCTTCGTTGATACAGCCACATTAAAAAGCTGATTTTGATCATTGTTGAAATTGGTAAGTGCGGTTATATTACGCAATGGACCGTGGCCAGCGTTACCAACTGCTCATTTTTTTGTTTTCAATTGTGTTCTTATAAGGTCAGCGCGCAATAAATACACATACCATAATTATGCAGGTAAGGGCCGCGCTCGTGTAGGCACGACATATAGCTTCAGCCTATTTTGGTCGTTAATATAGTTTCTTTCCGCTTTCGGATGAGTGCCGAAAGAAGAAGAATGTGAACGAGGAAAATATTACAGAGAAAAGTGTTTGTCGCACTTTACTGTGCTGAGTTCGCAAGTTTTTTTAGTTTTTGAGGAAGTTGCGAACTAGCGATGTCATACTCAGCGATAAATTTTAATTCGCGCCTGTAACGCAGCCATACCTAAGCATAGGGTCTTATTATTAACCGACAATCATGTACTGCTGCTTATCTGGACTCTAAACATCGCACCAAAAGTGCCACAACCTCAAGAAACCACTTTACTTCAACAGAGACGCACGCTATGGCATCGGCGCCATCACCGCCTTGTTCGCCATGTCATGGTGCCATGTATAGGAGCTGGAATGACTGATAATATCTGTTAAAGGAAATATAACCATGCCTTTATTCCTTGATGCGGACTTACATTTTTTAAGGTTAACGTATCCACCAGTGCCTTTGAAAAGTCTTGGCGCCATGATAATTGCCATTTTATACACCTCGACAGGAATGCGTCGCCTCTCTGGCAATTGATGCCAGATTGGTCCCCGTTTTAGACAAGCCAAGCTTACAGGGAAGAAGCGGATCCTCGGCAATAAGAGTGTTTCTGTAGTTTCATTCAAGGCAGATGTTGTGGCGGCAACGAGAAATGCACGAAATGAATTCTATGGGACAGTTTAGGTTCTTCCCTTTCGATACGCTGCCCTTGATGTACATCAAAGAGTGAATGACGGCAGATCTTCATAAGACAACTCCTCCACCAACACAGAGAACTTTCTTGTAAGGAGTTCGATAGAGATATGTCCGAATAAAACCATAGGCGGTCGCCCACGTCGCGAGCCTGCCAGGAGAGATCCTGAATTAAATATTCTTGAAATATTAGACCAACATCCTTCATAAGGCCTTCTTACCGAACCTTCCGCCGACAGGCTTCGATTACACGTTTGCTGCATTTGTTAGCCACTGTGCAAAGCGCATAATTTGACATGATTGTCAGGGTAAAATTGAAAATTGATTTTTGAAGAAAGTAAATAGCACAATAATTGTCTCATATATCTCTTTGGAAACCCGAACAACGCCGTAAAGGAAGGAAGGGAGCTGTAAATGAAAGGAGAAACAGATAAAAGTGGTGCCGTAGTGGAGGTTTTGGAACAATTTGGATCTCCTGGGGATATTTAATGAGAACCAACATGGTACAGCACACGGGCGCCTTTTGCGTTTTCTAGGTGTGTTAAAACTTCTTTTCAGCAAAGGAAAGGAAAGAGACTGTCTCACCTGCTAGTGGATATCTGATGGATAGATGGAAAAACTTCATTTTCGTTAGGACGCAAGTGCGGACGATTCCGTGCTAGATGACCATCAACCCATGGCTAACGGCGACGTGGGTGGCCCACTCCACGGCCGTGGTCTTCACGACCGGGTCTGAGATGGCCGACAACGCCTCCCACTGCTCTAGAGAAGGATCACGCATAATATCCACCGGTGGCGGCGCTATGCGACAGCTCCATAATATATGGTCTTAAGTTGCCAGTTCCTGGCACCATTTTCATTCCAACTGAACGTCCGGGTAGATGTTTAACACGTAACGTATGGGTTATATAAACTCCTCGTCTGCAGACTTCACAAGATGCATTCCTTCGCCTTCACCATTTGCTTGTCCGGGGGCGCGGTAAATTCTCCGCTCAAGTTTGTAATGACTAGTAATGCAGTGGAAGGACATCAGACCATCTCTCGTGGACCTCCCCGGAATGTCCGGTTCACCTGCTCGGCTGCTCGCCTGCTTGAGCGCCTCATCCCAGGCTCCCAAGTCCTCGGTTTCCTCGTTCACTGTGTTTTTCCTGACTTTCCGAAATCTGTCCCAGTCTGTCACTCTAGTTCCTTTCACCTTGTCTTTGTGATTAGCAGCACTGAATACCGTGAAATGGGTATAGTGATCACTGCCCAGTGGCCGTCCCGTGTTTAGCCACTTTGCATCCTTAATACCCTTCACGAATGTGAGGTCCGGAGAGGTGTCTATGCTCACGCTGTTGCCTATCCTCTTATGATCTAGCGCGTTGTTGAAGATCGTCCAGTGCAGGTCCTGAGCTACCTGCCAAAGCCTATTTCTCTTTGGGCTGGCTCGGATGTAGCCCCACTCCGGATGAGGCGCATTGAAATCCCCAATCACGATGAATGAGCTGTGCCCTAGCCGATAGCCATTGCGTCTGTATCAAGAGGTCGAGCAAGCCCACCCCATTATATTTCGGAGAATATACAATAAGAACAAAGAGACTGCTATCGCCCTTTTTTTGACAGAATCTCTAGCAGGACGTAGCACTCTCTGCTGCTATGTATAGTATGCTGAATCGCTGTGGTGTTGCGATGGACCAGCGCGGCCGTGAAGGCGCTCAATACGTCCCCTGATTAATCTCTGGCGGTGTAAATGCCTTAAATTTCTGTAATTTCACCGAGCTACTAGACTCGTGCAACACGGCCTCCCACTGCTCGAAAGAAGGATCACGAACAATATCCGATGGTTGCGGGGCTATGCGACAGCCCCATAATATATGGTCATAAGTTGCCAGTTCCTGACACCATTTGCATCCCTGCTGAACATCCGGGTAGATATTTTTAATTTTTTTAACATGTATGGGCTATAGAAACACCTCGTTTGCAGTCTTTGCCAGACGCATTCCGGCGCCTTCACCGAGTGCTTGTCCGGGCCGGGTAAATTCTCCGCTCAAGTTTGTAATGATTAGTAATGTCGTGAAAGGACACCAGCTCATCTCTCTTGGGCCTCCCTGGAACATCCGGCTGACCTGCTCGGCTGACGAAACCTAGGGCATTGATGTGAGCCACGTCGTTCCTAGGGTGACCAGTGTGTGCCGGCACGCCGACAATTTCCATCTCAGTTTTCCTTCGCCCCGTGGCCTGATTTAGCAATCGTGCCGCTGTGAAAGCCTTTCCAATGCCTCCCTATTCTTCTTGTTAGTTTAAAGATACAGACCCAGGATCCTGATCGTTTGGACCTCAGCGACCGGTGCATCCCCTACTTTCACCTCTAGCGGGGGTGGCGGCATATAGTGCATCGCATGTATCCCTCTTGGTTTATCCCTAAGCACAAAAATCTCGAACGTGGAGTGAGAGTACGAGTGTCCTGCCTCCTCTGCTAGCTCCTCCACAATATCCGCTGCCTGTTGCAAGGTTTCCTCCAATTGTGCGTCGGTGCCGCTTGTTAACGTTAGGGTAATGTCATCCGCATAAAATGTATGTTTAAGTTCCGATATCCCTTCCAGCCCCAGCGGTATCTTCATCAAGGTGAGATTAAACAGAAACGGCGATAAAAGCGATCCTTGTGGTGTTCCCCTGCCCCCCCAACGGGAAGATATCCGGTTTAACTTCTCCAACTACAACCCCCGCAGTCTTACCCTCTAGTAATGACCTACTGCACCAGAAAGTTCTACTCCCGTTCCTATGTCTGATAGGTTCCTTAATATTCCATCATTGGTAACATTGTCAAAGGCCTTTTTGAGGTCGAGCACCCAGATAGCCTTAGTGCCCGTGCCATACCCAAAATCAACCACGTCCTTTTTGAACTGTATCATGACATCCTGCGTTGATAATTTAGCCCTGAAGTCAATTATCGTTTCAAGTATAAACTCCCTCTCCTCAACATAACCCTGATGCCTGTTGAGGACCACATGCTCCATCAATTCGGCCAAGCAAGAAGTCAGCGAGATGGGACGAAGATTCCCAACGCAGGCCTTCTTCCCTTATTTAGGAATAAATGTACTCCTAGCAAGCTTCTACTATGCCGGGATTTCTTCGGCCACCCAATACTTGTTCATCAAGTCCGTGAGCGCCCCCACTCCAGGTTCCTCAGCACTTTATTAGTAACCCCGACTGGACCCTATGCCGACCTCGAACGAAGCGGCCCGTTGTAAACTCCACTTCCGCTACCGTAAAATTCGCATCTCATTATAGGTTTTCCTCTCCGAGTAATCCGGCAAGTAACCGCCGGCCTCGCTGTTTCTGTAACGACATCGGAGTTCGTGAATGAACTCTCCAGTCGTGCCTTGATATCGATGCACTAGCCTAGTCAATTGCCCCTTCTGCGCCTATTAGGTTGCCACCGGATCTAGAAGGTGCCTTAACTACTGCCATAATTTTTGCATCCGAATGCCCATTCATCCGGTCACAAATCTGCCCCCATTGTTTGCATTGCAAGTCCAACGTGTAGGTTTCCATTTCTCGCTCTAGCTCCGCCACCTTCCTAGGGAACACCCCATTATGCCTTTGTTTCCTCCACCTCCGAACGAGACTCGCATGCGTTTCCCACAAGTGCAACGGTCTTGATTCCGCCGTAAAGCCCTCCTCCTTCGTCGAATCATCTTCTGTGGTCCCTTCACGTCCTACTTGAGTGCCTCAACCCAGGCTCCGAAGTCCTTGATTTCTCCGTTCGCTGTGTGTTTCCTGAGTTTCCGGAATCTGTTCAAGTCCGTAACTCCAGTTCCTTTAACCTTGTCTTTGTGCTTAGCAGCACTAAATACAGTAGAAAGGAAATAGTGATCACTGCCCATTGGCATTCCCGTGTTTATCAACTTGGCGCGTTTAATACCCTTCACCAATGTGAGGTCCGGAGAGGTGTCTATACTCACGTTGTTGCCTATCCTCCTATTATCTAGCGCGTTGTTCAAGATCGTCCTTTGCACGTCCTGAGATACCTGCCAAGGCCTATTTGGTTTTGGGTTGGCTCAGATGTAGCCCCACTCCGGATGAGGCTCATTGAAATCCCCAACAACGATGAGTCGAGCCCTAGCCTCTAGTCGTAGCGTCTCTATCAAGAGATATGGCGAGCCCACCCCATTATCTTTCTGAGAAGAATGTACATTAAGAAGAAAGAGACTCTTATAGCCCTTTCTTTTGGGCAGAATCTCTAGCAGTACGTATTCTTCTCCGCTGCTGTCTATGATATGCTGAATCGCTGGGGTGTTGCGATGGACTCGCACGGCCGTGAAGACGCTCGACACGCCACCTCCGATCAATCTCTGGCGGTGTAATTCCCTTATATGCCGGTAATTTCACTGAGCTACTAGCCTCTTGCAAAGCTATAATATCCGGCTTACCATCCAGATTTTGTATGTGCAGCTGCAGGTTCCCCCGCTTGTGACGGAAGCCCCTGCAGTTCCACTGAGAAACCTCAATTTGCTGGTGAGGGGCCTTGATTAGGCCTTACGTTCACTAACATCGGCGCTTGACCTACTGCGGTAGGCAATCTAGCCTCTAGCGCATCATTGAGCTGTTGAAAAATGTCCATATCCTGGGTTTTGAAAGCCCGCAATTCATTGGTGTAGGCGTCAAGATGCTCCTGAATCTTGTGTAGCCTGGCTTCGATCCTGTCGACCCGAGCTTCCAACATATCCTTTCTTTCCTCCAGTTTTTCTACTCTGACCGCAAGGGCAGGCATATATTCCTGAGACTAGTGACTTTAACTACTGGATGCGGCGTGTCCGCCGTCGAAGTTTCTGCCGCTGTCTTTGCATTAGCTCTATCATCCGTGGAGAATCAGGGGACGGTCAAGTGAATACCTGAAGCGCACTGTGATGAAAGAGGTGAAAAGGGAGGGCAAGACGAAGAGCAGAATGAGGCATCGAAGAGCGTACCTTCGAAATAATTTTAACCGCCTGAGAACCTTAAACGTGCACCAACGGCGCACTGCCCACTCGCGTCTCTCATTTGGCCTCCATCGAACCGATGCTACAGTCCCAGGTCACTGTTGGGTTGAGAAAAATAAGAGCGTTGAGACGACAACCGGACAACTTTATTCCAGCCCAGCGAATGGCGGAACGAGCACGAGTCGTGGACCAGCCGCCGCGAGCCTCACGCCGGCGCACAGCCGCCAGCCAAGCCACGCCACGCAGACGGTCTAGCCACTGCATGTGGCTATTGCCTACATCTCCCCTGACAGAAAAGCAACCTCTAGGGAAGAATGACGCAACGTCCACACTTGGCGTGCCGGTGGGAGCTGTCAGCGCAGGTCGTTTGTGAATCTTCTTGAGAAACTGAAGGCCCAAGGGAAGATTCCTCGTAGGAGGCGTTAGGGCAGGTTGTTTGCGAATCTTCTTGAGAAACTGAAATCCCGGGCACTTATTCGTCGTATACGACGTCTTGGTGGTCTCTCCTTTCGCAGGCTTGAGAAAAGGGATAAGATGGGTTCGATTTCTCCGTATAGTGCCGGTCCCAGTGTCAGTTACATATGACCTAGGCTCGCTTGCGTGCGACACCACGTTCCATTCTAGCTCTAAGTCTGTAACTCAGACTTCATCACCTTCCAGAAGGGTCCGTTGTTGCCATACGCCATGTCGTCTATCCTAATCTCTTCGCTGCTGTTCGCTGTTCAGGTTTCAAAATTCTGAAGTTTAGTGGCGTCTTGCAAACGGGGAACAAGCCTTCCGGGAGTCAGAGGAATCTTTGTCCGCAACCGCCTCCCCATCAAGAGTACACAAGGGCTGTAGCCATTTTTCAATGGAGCCGACCTGTAGGACTAGAGGGTCAGGAACGGGTCTTCGGTCTTCTTCACTGACGTTTTGATGATTTTTACCGCAGCCTCAGCGAGTCCGTTGATCTGAGGGTATTGTGGGCTTGATGTGACGTGTTTGAACCCGTATTCTTGAGCAAACTTAACGAAGTCAGAGGATGAGAAATGCGGACCATTATCAAAGACCACCACCTCTGGAATTCCGTGCCGGGTGAAAATTGATTTGCAGTTATTGATCACGTTACTAGACGATAGCTTCTCTGGACGAGTCAGTTCCGGATATCTGGAGCAATAATCGGTAATGATTATCCACCAGTGGCTATTGCAGAACATGTCCATTGCAATTCTCTCCCATGGTCTTGAAGGAAACTCGAAGGACGAGACGGTTCCGAGAAGTCCACCTTCACTGTGGGGTCCTGATGCTTCAACGATGTCAGTCCGGCGTGACATGCAGACAGACGCGTAGCGGCCCTTTTTTGGCAACCCCTGCATACCTGCGTTCGCGCTTGGCACACTGAATTCGGGTGTCGCTCTTTTCCACACCAACGACACGATATCGGAACGCTGTCAGCTGGACGCGGATTTGGCCTTTATTCAAAGTGCTCTCGGCCGTCATTGACGTGAGTAGCGTTCGTGGGTACCTGGTTGCTGTTAATAATAATACTAATAATAATAATAATAATTATTATTATTATTATTATTATTAACAGCAATCAGGTACCCACGAACGCTTCTCACGTCAATGACAGCCGAGAGCACTTTGCGGTTTGCCTGATGCAACTTTGTTGACGCTGAGCGTTTTGGGGTGAAGCTCCGCTTGCTGCTGAAGAACACTTTCGACCTTCCTGATACTCTCTAGCGCTTTCTAAAGAGTAAGATCAGCGTCTAGTTGCAGTCTCGCTGACAATTTCTAGTCTAGAATGCTGACGAACAGTCTGTCTCGAACCAGTTCCTCTCGGAGGACGCCGTGCTCACAATGATTGGAAAGTGTGTGAAGCGCAGGTGCGAATTATTCAACGGAATCGCCGTCGTTTTGGACCCTCGTGATGAAGCGTGCCCGTTAAAAAATGGCGTTGCACCGCGGTATTAACTAGCTGTCGAACTGCTTTAGGACGACTTCCAAATAGTGAGCCTTCTCACAGGAGAGTTTGAAGGTTCCGAAGACATCCTCGGCGTGGTTGCGCATCAAGTAAAGGAGCGTGTCGACTTTGTGTGACCCTGATTTGTCGCAGAGACAGGAAGCCATGTAGAAGCACTCGAACCGCTTCCTCCATTTCGTCCAGTCGGCAGGAGTCATGAAGCAGAAGTCATCGGGCGGTTGAATGACGAAGGACGCCATGTACTCGCTGCGTAGTCCAGGCCGTAGACGCTGCTTTGACGTGTGTCGCCGTCGATGGGTATTCCAGTGAGCGGACGCGGCTCCGGCTGGCCTTACTGTGGAAATTCCGTTACTTCTGACACCATGTTGGGTTGAGGAAAACGAGAGCGTTGAGACGACAACTGTACAGGTTTATTCCAGCCCAGCGAATGCCGAAACGAGCACGAGACGCGTCCCAGCCGCCGCCAGCCAAGCCAAGCCACGCAGACGGCTTAGCGACTGCAGGTGGCTACTGCCTACAACAGTTACGGGAGCGTTCTTCTGATTCTTCTTGGGAAAGGACCCGCTTTGGTGTGATTTTGCTTGATATGCAGCAAGCTATGGAAAGGCGAATGCACGGGGTACACTTAAGTGTCAGGAAGGGGGCAGAGTGAGTCGGGGAACAAATCGGCATATTTAAATCATAGTGGAAATAAAAAGCTGGGCGTGGGAAGGGCGTGTATGCAGCAAGCTATAGAAAGGCGAATGCACGGGGTAACCTTAAGTGTCAGGAAGAGGGCAGAGTGAGTCGGGGAACAAATGGGCATATTTATATCATAGTGGAAATTAAAAAAATGGGCGTGGGAAGGGCATGTAGCGCAAAGACAGTATCCCGATGGCCCTTAAGAATAATGGAATAAATTCGAACAAAATGCAAGCGTACCAGGTCGCGGCAGAAAGTTTGGTGAGAGGATGATATTAAATTTGCGGGAATTAGGTAAAATGCACCTGGTACAGGACACGAATAATTGAAAAGGTATAAGACAGACCTTGTCCCGGGAGTTGGTGTAGTCTGGCCGCTGCTGCTGATGATGATTATGAGGTACAGAGCGCTATTACATGATCGCGGACCCAGTGTTTCTATGCTTTAATAGCAAAAGGTTTCGCTGTATGAAGAAAAATGCATGTACAATTAACCACAATAGTTTCCCGGTCGGTCGGCGGTGGCAGCCCGCCTGCTGAAGTCCTGTGGAGAGTAATGCACAACGTGGAAAGAGGAACGCTACATGTCCCGACAAACTGCGTTTGCTAATCCATGAAAATAACTATCTTAGGTAAAGCTTAGAACAAAGAACAAGTGCTCGGATGCAATGAGCTCCCTCCAATGCGTCTAAGGCCCGCCGACGACTAGCGCTTCACTGCGGTTGCCAAAGCATTTAGAATATTAATTTTCCTCTTCTCTCACACAATGCAGTACCCTGGCAGGTCTAAACAGAGCACACTTCAGCGATGCAGCCATAACTGCGCAGCCTGGGGTCGCCGATACTCACTGTAAGAACACGCCCATTTCATGCTGCTAGCCTGATACTGATAACAGAAAAAATGTGATTGTATCGCTCGGGAATGCTTCAAGGAATCGCGTGCAGTGCAGCACAAAGCACTCAGCGCATCCGCTTGTTGCCCATCCACATGGAAATACTGACTGACTATGGCTCCAAACATACGCCTCGGTTTCAGCACGGGTGCACATGCGTCATGGGAGGAAAAAAAAGGACAGTTGTTGCGTCAAGGCCTGTCCACTTGGTCTGTTCCTACAAGCAAAACCATTGACATCCACTTCCAAGATGACGGCAATTGAGTAACGCTATAGCTTCCTTTGACCGCATAGGACACGTGTGCGCAGTTTCTTTCATACGTGTAATCATGCTTTAGCTACATTGTAATCTATGACTACCTCCGATGTTGTCGAATCTAAGGCTAACTTTGAACTCAAGCCATCGGTACTCAAGGAGCATCGAGCTCTTTCCCCCCTCCCCCCCTCCCCCCCCCCCCGCCTACAGGAGCGCCGTCGCGGGTACGGTACCCTAGGTCAAATCCGGGGGCGTTGCAAGGTGCTACGATTGGTGAGTGAGGTGGGGAACACGTCGTGGGCTAGAGGTGCAGTGTCTCAAGATATGAAACAGGCCGAAAGCTCTAACATTAGCATGCACTGTACCTTTATAATGCCTGTTGGTGACAGGACATAGCGTGAGCTTACAATGACAACTTACGTCATCTAAAGATGGTGTAGCATCGTCGGCGCCAGGGGAATTTCTTTGCCTGCCGAACCCTGACCCGCAGCACTCGCACCCGCTTACTGAGCCCGTTTATGGCTACAGCAGCGGTGTCCTAGGAACCCGGTCACCCCCGGGTTTCCCACGCCTCTGCGATGTTTGGCTCCAGCAGGCGTAAACGCCTGCCGAGTGCGAGCAACACACCTGTGGGGCAAGGCGAGAGTCGCGGCCACCGCCCACATAAAGCAATGCCACGAAACTGCTGAGATAAAACAAAGCGTGGACGGGCTCTACATGGGAGGAAGAGAGGTTCGGCGACGAGTGTCGTTTTGAACGAAGCTGCGAATGTGCTCGCTCACCCGAGGGCTCCGCGTATTTCAGGGCAGTCGTGCGTGGCTGACCCATTCATAACGGGTTGCGAGCCACAAGTGTGCCGTGCGCGACCACTACCACAACGCTGCGGCGAACCGAATCTCTTGTATTTTTTGTGTTGCTTGATAATGCAACAAGAATATATTTCACTCTTATTGAACATCTGCATCGTGTTGCGAAACTCCTATTGGAAGCCGCTCTCATCCGCGATCGGACCAACAAAGAAGCCTACCGAACATCAACGGAATATTACTGATGATTTACGCGTTGAGCCTTTCAAACGTCATTTTAGGAGATACAACAGAAATACGTGGGAAAGGAACTTTTCACGCAGTTAGCATGTAAAACTCTGACAAGGGTGCTTAGGCATAGACTCCGTCAGAACTTCTGGTTTGCTGAGGCGACATTATTCGGAGAATCAAGGCAGAACAATAATGAAAGGCCAACGCGAAATTTTTAGAGCTAGAAATGACCATCGGAAAAGAAAAGATGTCACAGTGTAGAAAACATAAGGGAGAGTGTACCAGAAAAAAAAATCACTTGATCAAGCTATAACAGAAAGACTATCTCTAACATATACAGAACGTCTTATGTTGAATTCGTCCTAATTCTTTGCAAGATCCAGCTGAAGCAGGGAAAATTTTATAGTTCAATATGAAATCTACCAGATATAATTATCCTGCAGTGGGTATTGACATCAAGAAGTAAGAAATGTCATTGAAGGTCAACCAGGATTGCAGATTTCCTGACAGCAACGGGGGAAAAAACTAGCGTGAAAGCTGGCGTATTACAAGTTTGCGTCATAAAAGCAAGCTTTCATTAAACGAAGTACCCCCCGCGGTGGGTGAGTGGTAAAGACGCTCCTCTGCTGAGCCGGAGTACCCGGGTTGGAACCTGACCGGGGCGGCCACCTTTCGATGGACGTGAAATGCCAAAGGGCGCTAGTGTGCTCTGCGATGCCAGCGCACGTTAAATATCCCAAGGCTGTCAAAACTCTTCTGGAGTCTTCCACTATACGGCATCTCTTTCTTATTTTCTTCTTTCAGTCCATGCTTTATCCATTCCCTTACTGAGCGGTTCTCCCTTCCACCCAGTTATGTGAAAATGTTACAACGGTATTTTCTTCCCTCAAAATAAATTTTCAATTTAGTTAAACAAATTTCTTATGGGTGAGTTTATTTTACCAGCAGAAAGTAAATAACTCTAGCTGCATGTGATATAATGGATATTAATTTGAATTTTTATGTTTTAAGATATAAAGCACAAAATAAATCTCTCTCTCTCGTGTGCTTTACGCCGCACAAAACATTTCCTGTAACTTGCATAAGCATGTAAAAGCGTTCAACAAAGTGGCGGGAATTCGTGTATGAATATGTAAAATCCAATAATTTTCTCATCTAATATCAGTAAAGGTTCGGATGCAGTAGTTCATGCCCACATGGTATGTGCCGAGAGAAAACAATTACGTATGCACAGAGATAACGAAGCTTAGAGTGGGAGAGGTGATTATAACAAGGCTACGTGTGAAGGCTTTACTCGTTAGCCTGGAGAAAAGTGTAAGTCACCTCCTTCTTGACAACAATATTTTCTCATTTTGAATGGTTCTTAGTATGATATCTCAGAAATAATTCCCAAACACGCTTTCCATGATTACGTATTTAGTCATCGCGTGTTCTCTTGCTTTATTTTATCAGCGCATGCCTCGTCATTAGGAGGCAGATAGCATCGCGCTGTCAACAAGGCAGGATAAATATTTATAAATGGTCAGAAGTATTCGGCACTCGTTATTTTGCTTTCCGCGTCGCGTCATACTGCGCTAGACAAGGAGGACAGGCTAGGCTGGAGGAGCGCCAACTTTCCATTGAAAGTTTATCCGCACGGAATGGAAATATGAACACCTTGATAAGGCTACTATAATAATGTGAACAACCTCTATTCTCATTTTGTGGTAATAACCCTCGAGTTCAAAGTCAGCACTCACCCTGTCTTCCAGTCTGCCGTCCTCCTTGCCTTTCTCTACTACGCACTCTACGCGAAACCAACCTTCCCAATATTTATTTTTTTAAAACATATTTTACCTCAGTGCTTTGCTAAGCATTATTTCTTTATGTATTCCAGAAATGCTCCTGCGCAATGAAAAAAAAAGAACTCGAGAGCAGGAGTTGCTCAATTTAAGATGGATATGTTGTGGCCAGAAGGAAAAACATTGCACTGTTGAAAAGGCACAAGATATTAGGTTCCGCATCCTAACCGAGTGAAATTGTACTGCCAATTGTACGTTGTAAAACACTAAAAAAGAACGCAAGAGCATATGTCATTAACAGCCAATTAAATTTATTACACAGGTAGTCAGGAAGTTGAGATGAAAAGCTGGATGCTCATGTAGAAGAGAAGTGGGGATGTACGGCAGACTACGAGCTGCCAAACCAGTGAGCTTCTGCTCCGTATCTGACGGCTACCAGTCTCTTAAATCCGGCAGTACACTTTGTGTAGGTCGCGAGTTTCGATCCTATGTGCACACCCTCTAGCTCCGCAGCACCCCACTCCCCTTCTTGATGACAGTCACCGACAGCACCAGCGCTGGCCCCTCGTTCCCGGTGGTGGTGGTGAAAAGCCTTTATTTAGCTATATATACAGAGAGGTGCTCATGGAGAGCCCCTGGTGGTTCTCGCCCCTTACAATGGAAGGCGGAGTCCCTCATTTCAGGACCCCGTTGGACGTCGCCGACTATAGAGCCCGACCTTCCGCTCTCCGTGCACCGCCTCAGCACTCGTCGCATTTTGGCGGCCAGTTCTCACCTGCGCACCACTCGCACTCTCCACGTCCTCTTTTGCCGTCGCCGCTGCAACACCAACTTAAATGTTCAACGCCGGGAAAACAACTAGACGGAGTTCCTTAGGCAGGAACAATGGCTTCGTCGACCTCCGTGTGTCATGCCTGGTCTACTAAAAATTTAATCGATCCTTTCATTGAAAAGTCGTTTCTCTTGCGCTTGCAGATACTTGATCTGCTGTAGTTGTTACTGATGCTAAGACTCTATTGTTTGCTTCTAAAAGTTGTCCTGCGCTTTCAGGCGTTTTACTCCATACCACAACTGCACAGCTCATCGAGCCCGTCGATACCTGTACGGCCTTAGGATCCAAGATGTTCCCTATGTCATCAGTCTTATTGTCTTGCGTGCCTGCTCTCACGTTTTTGTAGCGATAGCTACATTATGGTAGCATTTCGAGCGCTCAACGTGGCGGCGCAGCCACAGCGCCGCCACGCTGTCACATGGTCATTCGCGTGGTAGGGAAGAGCTGTCGGCGGAGCGGCGCCGTGCCTCATCACATGGTTCGTCACGTGATTGGTCACGTGACCAAGTCTCACTCTGCCAGCTGTAGCTATAGCATCACTCCAGGTTTAACCAAAGCTAAACACCTGCCATTTTTTTTTGGTGTGGGACATGTTATCTCGACATCAACGCGTAATTTATCGCTCCCTTGGCGAAGTCGAGGTTTCTATGTTCTGCGGCGCACCAATGGGTGCTGACATTGCTCAAGAGGCCAAATGTCATTCTTCCTATCATCTGTGAGTCTTAGGTTCCTAAGTTTACAGTCCTCTCCACACCGAATTCTCTATGTCTCGCGAAGATGTCTGCATCTGCTCTTCACTATCCTTGATCTATGAAGCGGCCTCGACGAAGTAGTCACCATTAATGACTTTTATGCACACTCATTTTGCACCGTGGTGTGAGTGCGTTGGACATGGCCATCCTCTCCGCCGCGATCACATCTCTTTAGTGCCGCATATCTCGCCCTGTTCAGCAGCCGTCCACGAAAGCCTGAATGCCTTCATCTCGCCTCCGTTCTTGCCCTTACGCCATCGCTTCCGGCTGCTTTAACCATCGCTGTCGACAACACCCTTCCTCCTGAACGACGCGCCCACCTCTTGGACTTGCAGCACAGATTTTGTGCTTCTTTTTATGTCGTGCGACATTCATTGGCTCGGAATTCAACGGTAGCTCATCGCATGTACACAGGTGCGCACGCGCCTATACGCCACCGTCCTTAATGGGTCTGCCTCAAAGTGCCGGAATATTGATGAGCATTTCGACGCATGCTCTTTAGAGGTGTGATTGAGCCTTACAGCATCCACTTGGCTTCGTCAGTCGTCTTAGTGAAGAAGAAATACGGATCTGTTTGATTCTTTTTGGATTACCGTCGCCTGAATGCAATCACACGAAAAGACGTCTACCCCTATACGCATAGAATAGGCGCTTGACTGTACACAGGGAGCCGAATTTTTCTCCTCCCTTGTTTTACGGTCCAACTACTGGCAAGTTCTGATGGCGGAGAGTGATCTTCCCAAGATTGCTTTCATCACTCGCCATGAACTCTGTGGGTTTAACGTCATGCCGTTCTGCTTGTGTAACGCTCCCCCGCCTTTGCACGCATGAAGGATACTATTATCTGGTCTAAAGCGGCACCTTGGTCTTTGCTACTTGAATAACATCACCATGTTTTCCTTCAACTTCGTTGCCTAGCTTACTCGCCTCAGCTCAATTTGAAGAACTTCCATTTCGCTGCCCACCAACTGACCATTTTAGAGCATTCGGTAACGAAGAATGGCATCCTTCCTTACACAGCTAAACTCCGAACTGCCGCTGCGATTTCTTAATAGACCTGTTTCAACCAGCTGCGCAGCTTTATTGGCTTGATTTCGTACTTTCAGTGTTTCGTTCGTAACTTTGCGACCATCATTGCTTCTTGTCGCAAATTCCAGGCGGCCACAACGACCCTTTCTGCCAGATAGCAGGTTTGCGACAGTGCGTTTGCAAAATTACTCGCCGTAGTTACCTCGCCTCCCATATTACGCCAATTTAACTCGACTACGCTTACCGAAGCTCACTCCGACATCAGTGACGCCGGCCTCGGTGCTGATCAAGCGCAATGAAACTCTGGCGCGGAGGAATAGGTTGTGGCATGCAGAAGTCGTTCTTTAACCACGATTGAGAGAATTATTCGGTCACCGAAAAGGAATGTTTGGCTATCGTCTGGGCGCTTCAGATATTTATACCATTGTTGTACGGAGCCCATTCGGTGTTGTTGCGGATCATCACGCTGTTCGCGGTTTCCTTCACTGAAGGATCCCGCCGCTCGCCTCGCCCGCTGGTCGCATCGACTGCAGGAATATGATAACAGCGTCGTCTGCCGCACCGGGTGCAAGCACTCTGGTGGAGACGCTTTATCCCTCTCGCCGGTTCTGCCTGGATTCCTGTTGCCGCCTGCCTTCGCTGCATCTTGTCTTCCCTGTCCGCCGACGACATGTCTTTAAAACAACGCAAAGAGCCAATGCAGGCGTCACTCATCAGTCTCCTCACCAACTCGTCACCCTCGTCGGCCCCCTTAAACCATTCGCCGTCAGGCGCAGCACTTTGTTCTCCGTAACCATCTCCGCTACGGACGTGATTATATGCCAAACGGCCGTAAGCGGCTGCTTGTCGTATAGGTCTCTCTGCGCCTCTTATCCTATGTACTCCGAGTTTAGACACACGGGTGCGTTAAAGACTTATGAATGGCTGAGACAGCGCTTTTACTTGCTCGGCATGTATACCTACGCCAGTAAGTGCTCTCGAATCCCGATTGCCAGCGTCGCAAGCCTCCTCCCCCACATACGTCTGCCACTCTACTGCGTCTCCCTTGCCCAGACCGACCATTTTATCGTATCGGCATCGATTTGTATAAGCCTCTGCCGTACACACCAGCGACGAATAACTGCATAATCGTGGCTGTCAATCACTTCACTCGCTACGCGGAAAGCGCAGCAATTCCGACCGCCATCTCAATCGATATCGCGTTCTTTCTTCTTCACCACTTCATTCTTCGCCACTGCACTCCTCATACACTTCTCTGCGATAGAGACAAATCCTTCTTGTCTGATGTTATTCAAGCGCTTCTAAATTAATGTCACACAGACCATCGGACCACCAGCGCTTACCTCCCTCAAACCAATGGGCTCACCGAGCGCTTTATCCGCACACTGGGTGATATGCTCTCATTGTAAATCGCCTCCGATCACTCGAATTGGGACCGGAGGCTCCCATTTTTTTCATATGCCTACAACACCGCTGTTCAAGCAACCACCGGATTCTCTCCATTAATTCTGCTTTATGGTCGCCAGCCTTCGTCTCCTCAAGGCACCATCCTGCCGTACAGGCCTGAGATCTCGGAGTACACCTCGATTCGAAAGCTCCCAGCGCCTCTGAAGAATGCCATCAGCAAGCCCGTTACATGACTTCGGAAAAGCTGCGCTAGAGGAAAGCCCGCAACGAAAACAGTCATTGGGCCACACCGACCTTATTGGTGCTCACGCCTGGCTGTGGATATCTTCTATAATAGCGGGCCTCTCCGACGAGTTGGCTGGCGTATATATGACTATGATGAAAGCAGTAAGGAAGCACTCAGAAAAAAGCAAAGCAGAAAAAAATCTTTGCAGGAAACTCCAGAGTAGCGAAGCACGTCCTGTCGGGAAGCCAGAGGCATTCTACACCAGAATTTATCTTTTAACTTTTGTGAAATAAACCGGGGACCGAAATTTATTAGAAGGAAGGTATTTCGTTCGATGTTTGTAAAAGGCATGAAAAGTGCGTCTGGTTTAAAAAAGTTTCTCTTGATGTTCTTCATGTCACATTGTGTTTTATGCTTTCCATCATTGACTTCAAATCACATATTTTTAACCAGTTTCTAGTCTGCGGCAGACTTGCTGATGAGAGTATTGTGCATTTCTTACCGCCACGGTCAATTCGCAGCCTGCCTCAGTGGACAGACATCTTCGATCCAAAACGGGAGCACTTTTCCCCGATGCGAACCCGACAAGTGGCACGAATGCTGCAACCACCCTCCAACAGTGCCACACCAGTGGTACCCGCCACCACCTTCTGCAAGCCAGGTGAATGCCTTCGTCCTTTATTGACGGGCTCTAAAAATCTTTTCAGAAACAACGCAGACTTACTCGTACTACCTCTTATAGACCAATGGGCCGGCAGATCAAATTTCAACGGCATAATCATTGGACAGCTTATTTATTAGGGGTTTCGTTTCGGGACACGCTCCACTGAAGTATCACAGGCGGCTATTACGTCGGGCTAGCTCGCAGCTTTAACGGTTTTGTGCGCACCGCCACAATGAATAGCTTTTTTTTATTTGAATGCAGGATATGTCTGTGATTGTTAAGTACTGAAAATACGCAATCACTGCCTGTATTATAACCGAAAGCAAGGAATTTTCCCCATGTTGCGTCCGAACGAATAAGCAAGCTTTGTATCGCAAACCTTCAGTATTCCAGTATTATTCAGCCTGGCCATTTCATCCCACTAAAAGCTGAAAAAACATTCTCAAATTATCATATTAGTCTATAGTGCAGCCTGTCAGTGCAAGCAGTAAAACTTTTTTAGGCAACCTATCACATCTCGATCTTGTAATTCTTTACTGAAATATACGTACAGCCCCGCAACCGTCAACACACAGAGGCGTTAACTGTCAACAGGGTTTTAACGGATGAACACTTTAAATATCAGCAGAAATGACACGCAAAATTAAGACGCAAACTGATGTCAATAATCAGGGAATAAACGAAACGCATGTCCGGGCACGCAGTGAATTCGCACCAAGATAGATCTTCATTTTTTCTATAAAGGCTCACTGAACGCCGCTTCCAAACCGCGAATAGTCGGTTCCGTACAAAGATAAAGGCGTATAAATCTCTCACCATCAAGCTTTTTTAGGATTGCAAACTGATCCGTGCCCTCTAGTCAGAACATTTTTCTTGAAAAGTTACAAAGTCGACTTGGGCGACACATTGTTTATGTTTCTTGGTGCGTGCGAACAAATCAGCAAATTTATCATCCTTTTTTCTTTGCTTTACAGCATGGTAAGTTGTCGTTGACGCGACGGCGAGCATCGCCGATCGAAAGCATTCCACCTGACATAGGAATCGCCTGTACCATTCCAATGCCACACTTTAAAAAGTGCGTGCAATAGTTCTTGCACCAACGTGATTTGCTCCTGAATCTCACTGAGAGCTGAAAAATCGACTGGGACAGCTTGCCTGCTTGCCACTTTTTGGGGTTCGTGCGCAAATGTGTCAATATACAAGACAAATCCTAATCCATAGGAGCCGTTTAGTAACCTTTGCGATTTTGCTTCTTGTTTTATTATGTTATTTTATAAGAGGGATTCGGCAACTGCCGTTTGTACCGAAAGAGAGAACCCTGTGACAGAAAATCTCCGTAAAAGTTTACAAACGCTCAATAGCACATGATGCTGGCATGATTTCTGGAGAGCCAGTTCCAAGGCTCGAGTCGGTGTTCCTATTTTTTTCGGCTTGGAGTGTGCCGTGTTGTACGACTGCCACTCTTGAACCCGATCACAGTTACCGGCCTTGTGTGTGTCTTAGTTGTTTTTTGTTTCCATATTTGCGCCAAAGTTTAAGCACGAGGCATCCGGTCATAACGGACTGCCGTTAGGACCGGATGAGGGAACTCTGAGGCAGAAATTTGCCGTGTAAAAGTACAAACATTCATTTGCATGTGATTCCGGCGTGACTTTTTTGAGAGCTGATTCCACGGCTGGAGACGCTATTCTTATTTCTTTCCGGCTTGGAGAGTGCCGAGTGGTACGGCTGTCACGCCTGAACCAGTTCAGAGTTAGCGCCCTTTTTTGATTTTGTGTCCTCTTTTTTGTTCTGTGTCTATATTAGTGCCAAAGCTTAGGCACAAGATTGCATACCCAGTACCGCAGGACATGGCATTACGCGTCCTACCTGGCTGTCGAGAATAATATGAAGGGACTCGCTGGTTTGTTGCTGAAGTTGTAGCTTAAGATGTACTGGTTTTAAAATGTAGAAGCCGAAAAAACTTGCCATATCCCACAGCTATGCAAAAAATTGCCATTGAAAAGAACGCGTATACCACAGTGCCTAAAACATCCGGTTTTCGTTCTGCGGGCCATGAGAATGGCCGTGTTCTAACCAACTCTGCAGCCATTCGAACACACAATACATGTTGACGTTTCGCTTGATTGTTATGCCTTTTCTTCACGTAAGGATCGTGCTGGAGGCCAAGTGGACCGAGACGTAAATGCCTACGCAGCCTATGAAAAAATACTATCAAGAAGACGTCCATGGGAACCGTTGGATTCATTTAAAACACGGAGACGACCCTTCAAGATCGATTATAACCGCTTAAAGCGGTAGCGTTCTAGCTTGACTAGCAGTGGTGACGAGGAATAGGAAGAAAACGAGGAACATGAACTGCACAATCTATGGAGCGTGCAGAGTGCTACCACTTCAGGCCATTCAGATTTCATGTCGCAAAAATTATTTTTGATGAAATAAAACCTTGGGATCCTCAAGTGTACTTATTGGGCATGTGTTTAGCGCCCCAAGCATCTGCGACACGACTTTGTGACACATATTTGCCAGCCTCGGTTATTCGTTTTAGGGCCTAATTCGATTTCCTTTTATAGAAAAAGCGTTCCCCATGAAGGGAATAAAAAAGGCGAAGCCGCCACGGTGGCTGAATGGTTATGCTGCTCAGCTGCTGACCAGAAAGACGTGGTTTCGATCTGTTAACGATTGTTTCATTTTGATGCAGAAGAAAGGCATAGACGCTCGTGTACAGTGCGATGTTAGTGCCCTTCAATGTATCGCAGGTAGTCGAAATTATCTGGAGACCTGAATTACAGCGTCTGTCATTGACTGGTTCGCTGGTTGACTCGAATACCATGAACCAAACCAAGGCAAATTGATGCATGTCCTCCGGTAAGAAGTAACCCTTTCGCAGAAATGACTTCGCGCACCTATCGTGGTTTCGGACGTTCGCCACGCAAGATTTAGCAGCAATGCTAATATCATCAACGACATAGTCTGTGGTTCTACCTTATGCTGATCGCAGCAGTGAAGTGAGTTGGCGGAAATTCGTAAGAAGATCGCTTTTTAGAACTACCTTGAAGAATAAAACAGATCCTGAGAGATCCACTACAGTCTAAGGCCTTCTAGGATAAGAAAAAGGTCCTTGAGATATTGAAGTGCTTTAGTTTTTAAGTGCACCAAGCAGTGAAACAGCACCCTTATTAGTGTTCCTTTTTGAACCATACTGGCATGCGGTTGGTTGTAAAAAATATCAGCGCCGCAGCATGTGCTATGAACTGCAGTCACTGAGTGTAGTCTGAAGGAACCACTTTTGAGGTTTCTGAGCTTCTCTACTTTTAAGAAGCCAGCAATTTCTTCTCTACTGCAGTTATTTAGGGAAATAAAATCGAATTAAGTTATTGTCTTGGCCTGTTTCCACAATACGTAGTGCAATGCTTCAGAAATGGCTGACCATTAAAAAGTTAGTATTGTTTAAGAAGTGCTATAAAACTATTCCTTTACTTTTTTTTAACTTTTAATAGCACATTAAAAGTGAAATCATGGTTAACGGTGATTGGGCACCCCCAGACGACTATAGCGCGCAATAACTTCCTGGAGTCACAGTAGGTGATGGAAGTGTAGTGGTGTTCAGCGACAATCTCTAAACCGCTCATACATTTCCTCTCCTTTATGGAGCTCCCGAGGGTCAAAGAATATCTGCCTCCGCCGTCAACAAGGTGGAAAATTGGGATCTTATCAACGGGCAACAATATGTCACAGAGAAAATTTAATCTTACAAAAGCTATGCATCGCACACAACTGGTGATGTCTAATGTGACAACTTACATCAAGCGTTATCAATCCAGTAAAGTAGTAACTGCACACTAGCTTCCACTCAAGCAATTCCATACGGCTACAATGAAAGCTATCGGGCTTTCCGTGAATCTGCATGCTGGTCCCAGGTTTGAAGCAAGGACCACCGCCTGAGTTCGCAAATTTGCACAACTTATTAAATTTAAACCTTAAATTATTACGAGTGAAAAATTGGGCATATTCTGTTCCTGACGTCGCCTATATTCCAAGTAACTCTCCGCTTAGGCTATTTCCACGTCTATAATCCCTAAAATTTATCTTTGATACGTATCTTTTAAATATTATCGTTCGAATGTATAGTATCTTTCATAGCTTTTTGATAGAGTCTACAGTCCATGTTTTATTTTCTCATCAGCGCACAAACAGCCCTTCACAAATTCTTCCATCCTCGCGTACCAGATGCCGTTATTGCAGTTCAACTATTTCAGTTTGCTTCCTATGACACCGCAGGCCACGCTCGTCTCTACACCCGTCCGAATCTCAGTGCCAATACCCCTGCCATGCGGAGGCAGTGGAAAATCGGCGCCCATTGTAATCAACGCTCCGGATGCGCCACCGGCCCCACATCATCCTCCTCCGCCCCCAGAGCCTCGCTCCAGCGCTGCACAAGATGTGACCTCCATGATGATGCTCACCTTGGTAGACTACCTGCGCTCAAGGATGGACAGACAGCTGGCACACATGCTTCCAGAAGAGCGCTGAGAGTCGTCATATAAGCCTCCCATGAAGGTACTTCTCGTTTATGTCCAATCCTTGGGCACAGTTATATCGATGTCTGTGGTTTGATTGGAGAAGGACGTTCTGGCGGGCTAGTTGGTTCATGATGAACAGAAAGGGTATAAACTTCGCGAACAAGACGGGACGAGAGGCACACAAATCGACAGACAAAGCGCAGACTTCCAACTGATTTTATTTGTGAAAAACACATCGTTAATAAGGCCAGAGAACATAAGAAAAAAGAAGAAAAACACTATCACGATAGGGTTCAACGATAGAGACATCAGCAGAAATTTACAGGTTAATCAGATCCGATGTGAACACGAACGTGCCCTTCTAAAAACTCTAGCTCTGGTGTCAATAGCGACAGCGAGGACGAGCTAACGCAGTCGTCACCCCTTTTGGCTATCAGAAAAGCTTCGATAACCTCCCTTTCAGTTTTGCTGCGTGCATAGGAGAGGAAAGCAGTTTTGTCTAGGTAGGGAACGCAGTTGCGGCTGTCACAGTTTTTGCAGTGTAATGGCAGATTGCTGCCTGTGCCGGTGTGCATCAATCGTCTATGTTCAAGGGCTCGCTCATTGAAGCACCGGCCAGTTTGAACGATGTAAACCCGCCCGCAAGATAGAGGTATCTGGTAGATAACCTCAGAGGCACACCTGGTGAACTTGGTCTGATGATTCTTCTTGCATGACCTGCGTTCCAAATCTTGTTTCTTTTTTCTCTTCCGAGAGCATGGGACAAACTTTTTCAACTTACAGGGCACTTAAAACACTACATTTATTCCATATTTGCCTGCCACCTTCTTGATGCTGTGGGAAAGGCAGTGAAAATATGGCATGACGAAGGGAGGGGTCCTGTCTGCACTTGGATCTTTCCTTATTGCTTTTTTCATCCTCTGAAGAAGGCACTCACATGAGCTGCGAATTACTTCCTGAGGGTAGCCCGCGGATTCAAGTCGCTTGACTTGATTATGGAAATTAGATGAAAGAGAGTGAACACAAAACTTATGAAGGGCAGACAAACAACACGACATGATAATGCTACGCTTCACTAACTTCGAATGAGCACTTTTATAAGGTAGGAGGCTTTTGTTGGACCTGGGACTGTAAGCCCAGCAGACATGAACATCAGAAAAATGCAATTTTAAATCTCGATACTGAATGCGGTTGTCCCTTGTTACTTCAAGAGTAAAACGGAGTCCTTGCCCCTCAGAGGAGAAGCTGGCGAGAATGCTAGCAACCGTGTTGTCAAGGTCAAGATTAGTACTGTAATCTAATATCACAAGATAGTCGTCAACATAACGAAACACAAGGAACACCGGATGCTTTGAAAGCTCTAGTTTTAGGCGCCTGTCAAAGGAAGCCAAAATTAAGTCGCACAAAACAGGAGCTACAGAAGAACCGATACAAATGCCAGACTTTTGAACATAATATTGCCCGTCATGAAAGCTAGCGGTAGAGTAAAGATAAAACTGCAAAAGTTCTAGGAACTGCTCTGTGCTAATGCCAGCAGTATTCTGGAAGTCAACTTCACCATGTTCGTCAATACGGTCTCTGATTGCTTTGAATAAACCATCATGAGGCACGGAGTAAAACAAATCTACGTCGATGGAAAAGGCCATAGAAGATAACGGAATTCCGTCTTCCAGGACTTTTACCAGGTCCTTCGAGCTGCGGATGAGGTAAGGATCACCGCCTGCAAGTTTGTCCAGGTGTGGTTTTAGAAAGGATCCCACAATGTGTTGCCAGCTGCCTCTCTCCGAAATAATAGCGCGAAGTGGGCAATCCATCTTGTGTGTTTTGCCGGTGAAAAACATCTCCAAAGAGCCCCTCTCGGCTTTTGAGACAGAAAGCGCGACAGAACTAAGGTTAATTTTCTTAAGGAGCCTGGTAGCTTGCTTTCGCTGTATTTTCCCTTGGAATTCAATCGGATGAAAGTTCTTCAAGACAGCTTCCCGGGATTTTTCAACAAACATTCCCTGTAGCAGGACAACGAAGCCGCCCTCCTTGTCCGCTTCCATTATTGAAAGGTCGTTGGCGCTCAGGAAGTTCACAAGTCTCTTCACTGGGGCCTTCCGTGAAGTGAAACGACTTACGTTTCGCAGTAAGCAGCCCACAGAGTCGTTGACAGCCCGTTCCTTGTCCTGTAGAGAGGCAAACGCCCCCACACGGCGTACCATGGCTAGTAGTTCAGAACGTCTTGCTGAAGGTTCGAAGCAAAACTTCGGTCCCTTTTGCAGCGTCTCCTTGATGTTACTAGGAAGGTCGATATTGCCCAGTATCGAGACGGAACCCTCTGGAAGTGTATTCCGGAGATTTGCCGGAAGCGTGAGACACATTCTCTGCCAGAGAAACTCGGTCGTCTGCGATGAAAGTCGCTTGTATTCTTGAAGCTGTCTTGCGGCTACCCAATCGTTAGATTCTTGGAAGACGATGAACTTCAGCCAGTCTGAGTAGAGCCTCACTTGCCTCCAAGCTTCTGATTTCATTATCTTGCACATCCTGCGAGCGTGCCCCCAGGAAGGACCCGGGACGCCAAAGAGCCCAGAAGATGAGGTGGGACCATCTTCCTCCTGAGGTAGCAGCAATTGTTCAATACGTAAGCTGCCCGCTACTCATCTCAGAGATATCTGAAAGTACCAGGTACCATGCACAGCACAGCACCCTCCTCCGCGGTCTTAGACGTGCAGAGGAGGTTGCACTTAGGAGGGTCCGGGTCGGGGTTGCCCACACACCAGCCATCACTCGGAAGTGGCCTCAGTACCGAGCATTGTTTCCTCGGCCAGGGTGTCCGATATGTAAACACGAGGACATTGAGGCCGACATTCATCACTTACAGGGGAACTGCCCAGCTCTCAAGCCTACAAGGTTCCGGCACCTGATGGTAGCAGGTCTTTCACCAAGCAACCCTGCTTCATACATTGTCTGGACGCAAGGACCGTACCATCGTTTTCTACTGGACTTCATCGCATCAGGTGATCTTTTTCCATTCATTTAATCTCTACTACATTATTCATCACACCTTCACCCATCATTGATGCCCTGGTGTAATAAATTTCGCCTTAGAAAAAGCAAAGCTTTGGAAGCCTTTGAGTCCTCCGCGGCTGCTCGGTGGAGCTTAAGGGGACAGGGTAGGTCCTATTCTTGCCATGCATTTTAGGCTATGTTCGTCACCCTTTTTCTCATGATCTGCTGGGATTAGAACATTAACCTTGGTGGCATTGTAATCAGCAATGTTAGGTAGTGTTACACTGAACTAGGATAATTTCTTTTTAAAGGTTAGGTTTTTTGTTATCTTTTTTTTACTGGATCCACCAAATTTTATAGGCATAATCTGCAATAAATAGCCTGTAAATAAAATCTTCTGCAAAATTATTTATAATCTTAGTTAGTAGACTATCTGTAATGTTTGCTCAATGTCTGTAAAATATTGTCTCCCTTGCGCCTGTAGTTTCTTAAAAAAAAGGGTCAAATGCAGCAAAATTTGGTGTTTTGAGATAATTGGCTTTGAAGTGGAAGAAAGAGCTTTATTGCAATATAGGACTATAGGAACAAATTCTCACGCATTTTTTTCAATAGCCACCAGCCTGGTAGTCCCCTCCATCATCAACACTTCTTTTCTGCGCTAGCTGCCTTGTTTTCCGGGCCTCCTTAGTGACCAGTCGTGTAGCCCTCTCTGCAAAGTACAGTCGCCGCCAGTCAGCTTCGCGCAACCACTGGACTGTAAACCGTCCTGGAGAAACTCCGAATGACCTCAGAATCTCGGCTCGAGCAATGCTGCCATCATTGAAAGTTAGCACAGCATCCATTGTCGCTATTTTCAGCGTCTTGAGACCAAGAAAGACATTTTTCGGAGCACGCTCCCGTACAACGTTGTTGAACGCCTCATTCGCGTTCTGTGTTTTTCCGTGGAGACATTTCCGCAGAAGCTCAGGCTTTGAGAGCTGCTGAAACACCGGCTTCACTGCTTCAAGGACCGCTGCCGGGAGGGAATCCTTGTGGTTGTAAGGTTCTCCATTCATCTCGCTCTTGTTGAATCGGCACCACGTGTCAGGACCCTTTGGACACAGGCCATGGGAAGAATGACCATCAGTGGAGGCCATATGAAAATAGGTGGCCCATACGCCTTCCGCATGTCTTCCAAGCTCCCAACATGTCTCCTAATGGCCAAGCCATAATATGTCTGAAGTTTGTTGATCACAGTATCAGTCAAGCGTCCTCGGCCAGAGATAACTTTTCCGTCGGGCAGCTTGTTTCCTTTCTTTTCTTTTTTGAGTCTTCGCAACCGGGTCCCAATCCTTTTTTGGACGTGGCCAATGCACTCTAGCATGGAGACTTCAACATGGTCTCCATATGGCTTTGCTGCTTGCACAGCAAGGAAGCCTTTGCTGTCCCCATCTCCTAAATACTTAGTGTACCGAACACCATGTAGTTGCATGCTCCTTTGAAATATACGCAAAGCACCTTCGGTCTCCATCCCTCCACTTGAACCTTCATAGTTCCGTTGGCAATGATGCTTGTCTAGGTCGGCACGAGAGGTGGCTTTCGATATGCACATTGCGCAATGTTTCGTCATTACTTCGACATCAATGACCTTGCCAGAGTCAACACTGGTTGCGGACACTATGCCATTATTTGAGGTGTGCCCTCGCATCTGCCAGCTTCCGTCAAGAGCAACAGCGATATCAGTATCTCCGTCATTGAGGTCCGTTGCTTCGTTAGCTGCGCATTCCATTGATTTTTCCGCGGCGGCGGTAACATGATTCAGTAGTTCATCATTGTACCGCGAAAATTTTGTGGGTGGTTTTGGCAAGTTGAGCATCGCACACAACGTAGTCCCGGCAGCTGCTCCTTTTCCTATGCATCGCAATGCATAAACAATCCTCACATTGACTTCGTAAAGGCCCGATGTTGTCCGTCTCGATGTCTCGAACCGGTGCGCTGAGAAGCACTTTACACACTGTAGGGAAAACGTGCAAGCAACTCCTTTTCGTGCAGCGTCTTCAACAAGCTGCATGTCGCCACCGCACGCTTTACACGCACAGCTTTCGGCAACGGCACACGAGAGAAGGTCAATCAGGCCATAACCGCGGTCACTGTCACTTGCCTTTAGGTTCTTGAAGCGTTCCGCCGAGTACGAAAGCTTCGATGCAGAGGCGCACGTGGTGGCCGCGGCGCCCACTCCTGGGTTGTGTTACGGAGAATTGGCGCCATTGGAGATCGACTTATGCCGGTTTCCGTGGAAGAGACGTTTTTTAAAGCACTTCTTCGGCTTTGTCATTGCATTACCGATAAATAACCAGCACAAAGGTATAAACAAACTCGTATGTCCGCGAAAACACGCCGAAACACGAGCAAAATGCCGCGCGTTGCGAATAATCCAGCTGCGTCTTAGGATTCGTTTGGCTAAGTGAAGTATGCTAGCTAGGTTTTAACTGTTGCCAGATGAGTGACTGCCATTCCGCTAAACGTAACAAAAAAGAGGCGTTGAAAATTTTTTTTTTAGTTTAGGAGAGGCACAGATCCCGAGCATGTGTCAAAGGGGGCGTGGCTGGATGCTGCCTAGGGTTCGAAAAATGTTGATTTTGAGGTAAATATTTCGTGTGCGCGCAAATGAAACACTGGGCTTTGTTAAGGAAAGAATAGAGATTTTAAATTGCAAAAAAACAAAAAATCAAATTTTTTCGGAAATTTGGCCTACCCTGTTTCCTTAAGTGAAGACAGCACCACCTTAACGCTATAAAATATGCTGTAGACTGCGCCGTGCAATTTTTGTTTTCCTGCTTTCAGCAAGTCTTCGCGGTTCGCCTGAGCGCCGAAAGTGCGTTGGCAGGGTTGTGGCCGCAAAATTTGTGCTTCTTTAAAGCATCAGATTTTAATAAACATCTTGCGTAGTAACAATAATTAAGGAGCTATAAATGTGCGTCCATATATCACACAGCGAATGCCTTGAGAAATTCGTCGTCTTTGTTTACTCTATCTAGCTCAGATTAGCCTTGTGTAGCGCGACCTTCAATCAAATCAAATCAATCAATCAAATTTTATTCCGCAACAAAAATTTACGAGGAGGGCAGGTAAAAGCTGTGCGAAACATCTTGAGGAGCCCTGACCCCTTAGCACACGGGGCAGCATAGAAGCGGGCGGCTAAGGAAGAACACTTGGACAAAACACATACATGAGTTAGGCAAAATATGGCAAGAAAGCACCAGGAAAAGTGGGGAAAAAAGTTCAGTGTATGACATGATTATACAAACATTTCACGCAGTTCTTTTAGTGATATACCAGATATGTCAATGTTAGTTTCTTTTATTACGCGATTTAGAAGTGTGGGAAGTAGAAATTTCAGCATATAATGTCCATAACTGGTTCTGCATTTGGCGACGTACCACACTTCGGGATGGCGAACGTTATAAACAAGGAAGTTTTCCGCTAGCCGTGCTAAGCTTGTTATGGCATCATAATTTTTTTTGTATGCAGAGTTTATACAAACGACATAGCTTGTAGTCATACATTGATGTAACGTGCATTATGTGGTGCTTCTTGAATAAACCTGCAGTGCGAGCGCGATAAGGGACATTACAGACCAGACGTAAAGCTCTTTTTTGTAACACAAAGTTTACTAATATTTCCAGCTGTTGTTGTTGACCACTCAAGAAACGCGTAACTTAACAAAGAAGAAAGTAAAGAATTATATATGAGCACGTTAACAGACGTAGGGAAGAACTAGCAGTGATTGCGCATAATGCCGGTGGTCCTGGATAGTTTACTATTAATATAGTTCACGTGATGATCCCATGTCATGTTTTGTGAAAATATACGCCCAGTGATTTAAAGTCTCTGAGCACTTCAATTTCAGTGTTATTTGACAAAATAGGAGACAACTGCACATGTGTATGGCGGTGGTGAAGTAAAACAGGCTTCGTTTTATTACTGTTAACTTTAAGGCAGTTCATTTGTGCCCATGCATTAATTTTGGACAGTGCGCTATTTGCTCGACTAGCTAAATCTGAATATGATTCAAAGAAAAAAAAACAAACTCGTGTCATCAGCATAGATAATATGATGGGCCGTTTCATCGATGCGGTCTATCTCATTGATATAAAGGATGAACAGAAACGGGCCCAGTATGCTTCCCTGCGGGACACCTGCTTTAATAGGTTTTATCGAAGAATGTTCTTCTTCAATGACGACCAGTTGAGAACGGTATTGCAAGTAGGACATAATTATTTGTTTGCGATGCCTCTTATGCCATAACGATCAAGTTTTTGTAGCAGAAGTTCATGATTAATTAAGTCGAAGGGTTTTGAAAAATCTAGAAAAAGCCCGAGTACCATATTTCTGCATTGAAATTTTCCTAAAATGAATTCTTTTTGGGCGAGTAGTGCGAGATCAGTGCATTTGTTTTTGCGAAAACCATATCTGAGGAGCTTATCAAGTTAAAGCGGTCAGTGAAAGAAGTCAGGCGTTCTAAAATTATTTTCTCCAAACCCTTGGAAAACACCCATACCTTTCTCCTTCACAACCATAACCAGTGCGTCTATCTGACGAAGAAAAGGTGCATCCTGAGGTTTACGCTTGAGGGTGCGTACTTATCTCCAACAAGGTTTGACGCGGACATACTGAGGAACTTGCTGGCTTGAACGCCTGGGCTTTTCATCCTCACTGGTGACTTTAATGGGCATCATGCCATGTGGGGAGGCATCCGAATGAATTCGAGGGGAAGAAATCTTGTCTGTTTCGGCTCTGACCACGACCTACAATTCCTTAACGACGATTCTCCAACATACATTCGCGGCTGTCTTACCGCAGCTGTCTGCAACGTGTATTGAAGAGCGCATCATGCAGGCTATGGAAAACTCGAGATGCTTCTTCACTCCAACGCCAAAGTTCACAGAGTTCAATGTGGTGCTGCAGCGCCTCCGATCACTTCGACGAAGAGCAGAGAGAAGAACAGGGGCACAAAGTCGCTGCTAGACTTAACGGATGCAAGTCGCACGCAGAAGAACCGCGCAGAATTAACATCTTGCAGGCTGACCGTTGGAAGGTATTCTGTGAATCGCTGTATCCTCGAAAGCCTCTCTCACGCATATGGAGTGTGGTGCGTGGTCTACAACAATTCATGTCTCTTGCGCTTCACCAAGAACGTAGCGAAGCTGACATTGGTGAATACTTTTGAGCAAGAACAGCAGGCCCCAGGAACCCATCCAAAACTCTGAATTGCTACGAAGTGCCTAGATCCAGGGATTTGCGGATGGACTTTCTTTTCTTCAAGGAAGAACTAGACGACGCCATGGCTGGTTGCAGACGGTGTTCATCACCGGGGCCCGATGGAGTAACAAACTCTGCCCTTGCAAACCTTGGTCAGCAGACTCCACGTGCTGTTTTATAGCACTTCAACTTATAGTGGTGTGCAGGTACAGATCCGGACGCGTGGAAATGTCCTCTGGTTCAAGCTCTTAAACCCGGAAAATCACCGCTTGACCCAGCATCGCACCGTCCAATTACACTGGCTAGTTGCATGGGCAAACTCATGAAAAGGATGGTACTTACGCAAATTGAGTGGTATCAGGAGCGCTAACAAATATACCCAGATGTAACGTCCGGGTTTCGGCGTGATATTGATAGCGTGATTGACCTGGTGTCATCAGTTCAACATCAGAAGCATCTGAAGCGCTTAACGGCGGCGTTGTTTTTGGATGTTAAAGGGGCGTTTGATGACGTCAGTTATGAAGCTAACGTCATTAATGAAGCTATTTTGACTCTCCGAAATCTGCAGAACTTGCTGATTGCATGTTCTGCTGGATACGCAGTTATTTAGCTAATAGATTACTATTCATGTAGTCTCAGGACAGACCAACATCTTCACATTTTACTTCACGTGGGGTCCCACAGGGTGCAGTACTTAGCCCAACGCTTTTCAATCTTGAGCTTGTCGGCCTCATCGATGTACTACCTCAGTCGGCGCAAGTCTCGGTGTATGCAGACAATATTTTCATGTGGGCATCAGGCGTTACTCGACCGCAAGTCTGAGCAAGGCTTCAAATGCGGCAAGCATTCTTACGGCCCACCTCCACCTGCAACGCCTGGAGATTTCCACTGAAAAATGTTCCCTTCTTTCCTTTACAAGCAAGAGCATCTCCCATTACACCGTATGCATAAATTGTTTAAATATACTCTCCGAAAAAAGCCGTCGCTTTCTTTGAGTAATCATCGATCGTAATCTAACATGAAGCCCCCTAGTCTCGTACATGAAAAGGCGACTACCATCGATCGTTCACGTTCCCTCCTTTCTCGAAGGGAAGTCGCGGGGAGCATCAATGTAGTCGATGCTTGGGCTGTACACCGCATTATTCATGGGATTCCTTCGGTACAGTATCCCTGCGCTTGGTAACTTGAGGAAAACGAATATACGGTGTCTACAAAGTGTTCAAGCTCAAGCTGTCCGGACGTGCCTAGGACTGCCAAAATGCGCGTCTGCAGCTGCAACAGCACTCATCGCCCAGGAGAATCCATTGACTGCCTATGTAACAATCGAAGCCTTGAGAGCACATATTCATTCCCTCTCTCGGATTCCTGCACACCAACTTCGCAGTCTTCCTGCTAACCGGCCGCGCACATCCTTTGCTAAAATTATTGATGCCCATCGTGACTTTCTACCAGCCCAGTTTACGCCAGCCTCTAGGCCGTCTTCTCCATTATTGAGTCTGCGCCAACCTCCTGTGCTTCTTTCCATGCCGGGAATCAAAAAGGCTGCTTTCTCGCCGACAGCACTAAAACAGACCACTCTAGAATATTTGCATGAAAAACATGGACACCGACTGCACGTATACACCGATTGCTTTGTGAACCATTCTAGTTCCTCGGACTCCGTGGTCATCCCCATAAGGTCCATAGTTAAGAAAGTGAAAACATCACACCAAACTTCATCAGCTGGGGCAGAACTTACTAATATTCGAGTCGCCATTTAGCATATCAGTCAAGAAACACCCCAACAATGGTCTGTTCTCGGTGATTCAATGGTAGCCCTCCAAGCTTTACAATCTGCTCTTCGTCATGGGTTCCATGAAAAACTGGTCGCGGAAATCCGAGATCTCCGCCAGACCGTCATCAACAAAGGGCACGGTACTGTTTACCATCGGCTGCCAGGGTACAGCAGCGTCGCAGGCCACCCCCAGCGCAGACGAGGCCGCGATGAGCGCGATTGCGTGTCCATTCCCGTCTCGACAGGTGACTCAGTTGTTAGGCTTAGACCACTGGCGCGGGACATCGATTGCCATGTGGAATTCAGGCCAATGTTCGAATTCGCGTTTAAAATCTTTTGACCCAGATCTGTACATCCGGCTTCCATCTGGCTTTTCACGACGTGAAGAAAATTTGCTGTATCGCGTGTGGCTTGGTGTAGCTTTCACTAGGCATTACTCTTTATTAATCGGTAAGGCTGATAGCTTGCATGTGGTATCTGCGGGTGTGAGGAGACTATACCAAACAAATTTTTTTTGAATGCCCTACCTACAGCGCCGAAAGGCAGTCTCTGTCGTGCGCCGGAGCGTCGAGATGCACGCGCACTGAGAGAAAAAAAAGATTTTCGGCCACTGGCTATGGCGATCGTCGGCGGTGAAGGCCTCCAAGGCACTGCTCCGCTAGTTGGGAACATCTGGCCTGCCCGATAGGCTGTGACTTTACCGATTTCTGTCAATGTGCATAGTGACTACTATTTCCTGCTACTCTCTTTTCTCCTCCCTGCCTTTAGCCTCTCACCCCTTTCTCCCCTTGCAGGGTAGCAAACTGGTTATTCTTCCGGTCCACCTCCCTGCCTTTCCTGCTGGTCCTCCTACACTTGCGAATAAAACTCTTACCTTGGAATAAGTAAGGCAAGAATAGCTGCGGTGCTGATAAAAGCGGTTGCCAATTTCTATACAGGCAAGCACAAACTAAAAAGCAGAGTTGTATATAAGACACCATAAGAGAAATTGTTTATGCACATATGAATGTAGATTATCATCACGTGATGACCAAAGCGATATTCTCCGAAAGCATTGCACCTTTTTTTATAACAAGAGTCGCATATCGAACGCCTCTTAAGGGGGCCCCGAAACACATTTTCAGGGCATTGTTTTGCCTATTGGTTGCATAGAATGAGTTATAGTGATGCTATTAGCATCGGTCGTACCGCGTATGCTGTGGTTTTTAATATTTTAATTAGCTCGCAAAAACAAATTTGTGGCGCTGACGGTGTCACCATACAGTGGCGGTTTTTAGCAGCGGATATGGCACTACTCTGTGTGAGCTTTATGATTGGACAAAGAGTAAATATACTGCAAAATGGCTTAATAACTAGAGATACGTTTTGTCAAGTTTTTGTGTTTTATATTACATTACCAAAACCAGCTTGTTTGCCCTAGATAAAAGAACTGTAAATCAAGTAAAACAAAAACACGCCACCAGAGGAACTGGCTACATTTTGCATCGAAGGACTTTGCGTCTCTCTGTAAACATCCTGCGACCTAGCACTTAACACTTATGGCTACTCTCTATGTATTTGAGAGCGGCATTGAGGAATCGATCCGATCGAGCCATTGCACTCTATAAGCGTTCGTTTCGCTCCCAAGGAAGCATGCGTTCGTTTCGCGTTTAGGAGGCAAAGCGCATCGTCAGTTTGTGGAGAATCACCGGGTGGTAGCGCCAGATGGCGCCACGTTCCCGTCAACAGTGCGCGCTCCTTGCTCGCCGTGGCCAACTAGCGCGCTAGGAGCGACGGGCGATGGTTGGCGCTAAGCAGTAGCGGTACGCGCTATGCTAAATGTGTCTCATATCTTGCGCAGGCTGTCACACCGTCGCAGTATCTCGCGCTCGAGTTCGGATCCATAAGTAAGGGAACGTCACTGATCAGTGTTCCCTTCTGCGCCGTCGACGTGACAATGAAGCATCGCTGGGTGAGCTGGGCGTTCACATGGTTGTTGCAACCGTGAGAATGGCGTTGCCAGCCTTGGCATGAACGAGTTACAGAGAACAGGCAACCATGGAGTGCAAACTTCCGCCACATGCTAAGATAGGCTGTTTTGATTGGTCGCCCTGAGTGTCGTCACTGGGAGAGTGAAATGGGATTGGGAAGGTGAGCGAAAATCGAGTTGAGGGCAGCATTTTGTTTGCTTGTATTTTGAAATTTCTTCATTTAATAACTCCGGTTCCTATGCATCGATTCTCTTGATCCTTTTTGAGTGAGCGTCTGTGTGGCATAAAGAATTAATCTAAAGCGTAACCGGCATCCGTTCAAGTGCTGTTTCGCAGCCCCTTTAAAGCCGCAGCCACCACCGCTGTGCCTCAAACTAAGTGTCACTTTATTAGGACGCGCGATTGATGCGAGTGAGCAGTTAAAAATGCCTGAAAGATAATTTGTGCGCATCGGTGTGGGAGGGAAAGTCTTCAGGTGGGAGAAGAAGTTGTTAAACGGTGCTAAACACTTTGAAACGCTTTCAGCATGGTCCAGCATTCCAGGAAGCGCGAAGTGGCATGTAGAGCACGGCTACAAGGATTGGAGACGCGGCCGCACTACGTCTAAATAGCACCATCCTGGGCAAGTGTACCCAAGGAAAGCAAAACTAAAGGCTTTACCAAGGCTTGTTTACTGGAAACGATCAGTGTTTAAGATTGGCAAGTAAACATGGCTCTGTATGTATGAATGCATTCCTGAAGTGAAATAGCCTAGGCGCCGCAAAAAGAAGTGTACAAATTCTTTAGTTTGTGCTCCGTGCCTTCATGGTATTCTCTCTCCATTCCCTTATCAACAGATTAACGAGTGTTTTTGGTATTGTTATCCTTGTTGCATTAGTAGGCGTAAAAGAAATTCCATAAAGCTGCAACCCTGCCTCTTCGTTCACGTGTTGCTGTGGTTGGGGTGGCACTGTAATGACAGAATGTACGCCTGAAGGTGCAACAGTCTTCACCTGTCACGGCTCAAAAAATATTTCCATTCTTAAATTTTTCTCCAATATGGCTACCCACATTTCCTTGCTACCAATCTGCCAAAATCCTTTACACACAAAGCTTCCCAGCTCTGAACACTACCTGTAGACCTTCAAGCAGGTGATATTGTGACCATGCCTCCTGCTGCACTTCCTCAAGACATTTAAGTATATTTTTTTTCATCATCAACAGCCCGACTACACCCACTGCGGAACGAAGGCCCCTCCAAAAACTCTCCAATTAACACAGATCTGTGTGAGCTACGGGCACATTGTCCCTTCAAATTTCTAATCTCATCTGCCCACCTAACTTTCTGCCGCCTTCTGCTATGGTTGTCTTTTCTCGGAAACGAGGTCGTTACCGATAATGACCATCACTTATCTTGCCTGCTCACTGCATGCCCTGCCCATTATTTTCTACTATTTTCTGAAGACGATTAAAACCCAACTTGCTCAGTCATGTTTGCTCCATACGTCCACAAGAATTTTGACAGCCACTGCTTCTTGAGGTCATTACCTTTTTTCTATGTTCACATGAATTTGTCTTTAAAACATAACAGCGTATAAATATACACAGAGGTTGCACAGGCTAGGATGCTATGGACCAGAATAAAAGATTCACAAGAGCAGCAGGCCCACATTTTTTACAGTGTAGAAAATAATTTGTGCAAAATCGTGACCATTTCGCAGAAAGAAATTATTCTGTATTTGGCCAGATTTAATAACAACAATTTTCTAGAAAAACCGGCCACATGCAGGAGCTGTAGAACCACTTTGTCTCGATCCTCAAGCTCTGATAACCTGCGCATTTGTGAAAACACAAAGATGGGCTAATTTGTCACAGCTGCTGGTGTCTATAGAGTTTTTGTGCATAAAAATTTAAACAGCACCACAAGAAAACCCACGTAAAACGCTGACCGTAGGTTCATTCAAAAGTAGTGCTTTATATATGCAGGCGCTATCACTCAGCCCTCCAAATGAGCAGGTAAGCAGAAGCATGGAAGCCATTAAAGATCATTCTATGGAGGATTCCTTCCTTTCTTAGGTCGCTCTTTGGAAAGTTCAATGATTGCGCCTGCGCATATAAGTCCCATTTTCCTCATAAACAAAGAGGTGAAGCCCACCACTTGCTCTGCGTGTTCCTTCCGTGCTGTAAGTATAATTTGTAATGCGCTCATAGACACAGACGTGAGCTGACGTCTGCTGCACCCTTTCCTTGGGGGCTAGCAGTTAGACCATTTGGAGTTGATCCCGAAAAGGTCTAATGGATGTGGCAAATCGGTTGGTCCCTAAAGAGACTAACCTCTCGCTCCCTTTAAGTCCTTTTTGGCTTAGAGTTTTAGCCGACAGAATGGACGACGCAAAGACAGCGGTCCTGTTAACTGGGAGATCGAAGCCGAGGCAGTGGTTTTATGTGCATATTCATATACAACGCACGTAATGTTTCAATTTTGCGCTGACTGAGAGCGGGAAAAGGAAAAAGTACTTAGAATGGGAGGCGCTGCGGTTTTCGAAGGACATTTTGCAAAGCAGAGCGCACACTGCTGTCGCTTCGTCCAAGCAAAGAAGCGCCAATGGAAACAACAACCACAGAGGACACAGGTAGAACAAACTGGGCAAATGAAATTTGTAATTAACGCCGCCTCAAAGAAGAGAAGCGGCGGCAGAACAGCAGGAAGTGTGCCAGGTTCGGTGCAATAAGGGCACAGTAGTGAAACCGCCAGGCCAGATTTGTGAAGGTAGAAATTTAGAAGGGGAACCTGGCAACGCAAACGCGCGAAATAGGGCTGCAGTCTGCGCGACTGCCAGTCTTTGCTACTCCAAGGAAGCAGAAGATGCTAGAACTCTGAGAGATGATGTAAGAGCCGAGGCCGAAAATTCCTGAAATATGTCGATGTTCTTGAGCTGCTTCAGAAATAGGCCTAATAATCATTAACCGACTTGCCTAATTAATTTCAAGAAATTTTGCACATTTATTCTGATGAGAGAAACTCAAGTGAAAGCGAGGGCCTAGAGCACCCGCAGCTGTATATGCACAAGTTGGCAGGACAGCACTAATTGAGCCGCAATGAGAGGCCCTTGCCAAAGAATCTGCAACCATATTTAATTGAAAGCCCATGTGTCCCGGTACCCAAAGCAACCTTACCGAATTTAAGGGGGCGGGAACAGGAACTTAAAGAGGCGCAATGCCCGAGACTCAGTGGGTGGGTATAATGAAGAGTAAATGGACAGAGAGTCCGTCTTTGCCATGACTTGGGAAATGGAACTTTCTAATTTACGTAAGGCTAAGATTACAGCTGATAATCAGAGCAAATAAATTGGAGTGATGTCAAGGAGACGGGGAGAAAAGGACCAACCCACGAATGTGAAAAAATGCCCACACCTGTCTTTTTGAGATCCTGCGACGGATTGATGGCAATAAGAATCTGTGAAGGATATTGGGTGGTCTTGGAACAAACGATGAAGGAGAGTAAACATCTGCAGCTTTGCATTCGATAGGAAATTGTCATCGAATGCAAGCTGGAGAGAAGCAGAGTTATGTGTTTGACGGACGTATGTGAAACGGCTGTTAAAGGATAAAGGAGAGACTGCACGAAACATATCTGCGGAGTATGCTAACGAGACCAGGCGACAATAAATATCCTGCAGGATGACTAATATATAACATCCTGGAGGCGTGAAGAGGTGAGTTGCACAATTTTAAAAATGCTTGAACTGTTAAAAGGCGAAACCTAGCTGATAAACATGACATTCGTGACACAAGGTGCAGAACAGCATTGACGACAAAATTTGGAAGCCCGATAGAGAGGCCCAATATCTTACGCTTCAAGAGCCCAAGAGGGTGAAGTTTATAAGCAGGAGCTCATGAGAATAAAACACAGCGGACTCTAAACTTGGGCGGACGAACATTTTCTAAATGCGTAGAAGTGCGTGCCGTCTCATGCCTTACCTAGCACTGCAATGCCTGCGGAAGATGCCAATGGCCCGAACTTCTTTTGCAGAAACTTGCTCAATGTGTGCCCTCCAGGATAAAGTAGTGCCGCATTTCCCTCCGAGATACTTCACCGTCTGAACTTGTGGAATTATGCAATTTCTATAGACCAGACCGATATTTACAGGATTAGAAAGCGGAGACTAACAATGAGCATTCCTTCATGTTGAGGGACAGATGAATTCCTCCTATCCAGCTGCCAAGAGCACTGAGGTAATTTTGCAAGGTTTGATAAAGAGCGTGAATATCACCTACTGATGAAAAAAAATGCAGTATCGTCGGCGTACACATATGTTTTCACATTTTGAATACATGGAATTGTGCTTAGAAAATGTTAAAAAGAACTGGTGAGAGAACTGATCCTTGCAGTACACCTCTTGTCTGTTGAAATCTTGCTGTTGCGTCTGAAGCAACGGCCTATAACCACGGCGGGGAATTGGCCAGCGTTAGGTGCATATCCAAACAGGAAAAAAATTCATCCACACTTACTCGAATCAGCTTATAAATAAAAATTCAGAAATCTCGTAAAAAGAATAATGAATTTTGAGATATTTTTAGGGGTTTGGAATGAAAGTGAATGAAACAAAGAGTTGGGTGTTCAGATAAAGAGAGCGCGTACGCAAAATGACGAACTACTTCTGCTTAAGCAGTTGTGTGAGTTTTTTTAACGGGCATAATATTCAAACCGGAAGATTTTTGCGTGAACTTCTCATTGCCTTCACTTTTGTCTCAAAATTAAGTTACATCTCATTATCGGTAAAAAATTTATTTATTCAACCCTCCCCGCTTTATTTAACCGGTTTTCATTCCAATTTCCTCAAAATCTCCCGGTATTCGTGATTTTTATTAGATTCTTCTATTTATATTTATGAACCGCATGCGATATACCTGGATGAGTATTCTCCTGTTTAGATCTGCACCAAACCTTTACCAATCCCCCAACGTGGGTATGTGCCACCGCTTTTGAGGCAAGAACAAAAACTTCTGCTTCCTCCACTTCTGAGCTATGTGTCAATCATATTCTTCAATTTCCGGTGAAGCACATACAGCATTGCCTAGATGCATAAAGAAATACGGTCAGCAATAAAAAGTAACAGACTGTAAATGATCGAATCGCTGAACAAAAACCCAAGTGAAAGCTGATTTGTGAAACGCGAATTTCGGTGTTGCCACTGCGTTGTTGAGCAATACGTCCGAGTATCGTGCGCTCTAAGTGTTGACGACAGCGATGGAGCTGCCACTGAGCTGTTGTAGCAACGAAAATAACACAACACTTCGGGACATTTATGCACGGTTTCGAGACTACTTGCTTGCAATCGACAGACCTGCTTAGCCAAGTAACTGCCCGAGTGGGTGATGACAGTGACTATCGCACAGCTAGCAAACAGCGTTCGGCGACAAGTCGAAGCCTACCTGCATTTGGAAGCCTTTAATGTAGCACAGCGATACTTCTGAATACACACCTGCGTTACTTTATAAATCTCTACGCCGTCTTACCACGTTCTTCACCACGGTGTCTGACGACGCTTTTAGTGTGACTCCTCGCTAGCCCATTAGCTTTGGACGCATATCAAGAATACGGCCCTTTTTTGGTTAAAACAGAATTTTTAAAAATTCAATTCACCATAAGTCTCCCTTTCCTTTTTTTCAGGTTTCAACTGAATCCAATCTCTGAGTATAGCATGTGTTACAGCAAATCCTGCCACGAATTCTTAAAAATATCGTTTTCAATACATGACACGAAGCTCTGTTGGCAGACAACTAAAAAACAGGTGAATCAACATTACCTACTAAACTTATTGTCGAAATTCTATTACTTCACTTAAGCTACCACCGAGAGGCGCCTAAAGGCAGTCAGCGTTTTACGGCTAGCCATAAGTTACAGCGACATTTCGAAGACGCGATTACCCCTACCGCTCTGCGCAACTTTGGCTTTTTCTCGCCCCATTCGACAACTGCTTAGCCGCGAGGAGTGCGAAGTGACGTCAATAAAACTGCGACATCCAAAGGTGCCAGAAAGCATGACATTCGCTGTCCCACGCGCGCTAGAGCAGCGAAATCGCGAGAGGGAGAGCTTTCAACAACTTAGTCGCAGTATCCGGGTTCGAACTCGACTCCGACGGCAACATTTCATTCGAGGCGAAGAACAAATGGCACCCTTATGCTGTGCGATATCAGTGCATATTGAAAATCTCAGGGTTATCGAAATTGTTCCGAAGCCCCCACAACTGCAACTATTTACCTCTTTCTCATTTCAGTCCCAAATTCCTTCCCTTATGGCACGGTATAGGAGCTCGCCTAAAATATCAAAAGTTACTGCCCATATGCTTTCCTCGATATCACTAGCTTTACACGGGCCAAAAGCGAACCATACGGAAAATAAATTTTTTACCATAGCGGCACCGGTTAAGAGCTGTATGCAAGTCCAGCATTATCGGGCAAAAATTTTTTGAATATAAAAAACTGTAAGACACGCTTATGGAATTAGTGAAGCTAATGGCCATTATTCCTATATGTGGCAAAATCTGTCTTTCAAAGTGTTTCCATCGATCGCATCGCACAGCTAAGACTGCCAAAAAACCAATGGGGAGCACTTTTGACGATAGTAAAAACGTGAATAGAAAAAAAATGCAAGAGTGGTGTCGGTTTACCTACACTTATATTAATTCCTTTAGTAAAGTCTTAAATAATATAAGAAAATTAGGTTCATAAACGCTTTCGGCTCAAAAATGCTTCTGTCCAGAATTTCTGGGTGTGAATTTCCGCTCTCACATGTGGTCGCGTATTTTGCGGGGCCGTTTATATCAGTAGCACATGGATGTCACAAAGCACGTCAAAGCTAATTTGAACAACATACACCATCTGATACTGCCGCTTTAGTATCAGTCTTTTAGATGTAATTAACAATAACAATTTCCGAAAAGAAATCGTGCTCCACTGATTCAGAGCAGCAGCACTCGTCGACGAGCTGCTGTACGTCAAAGGTACGCATATGTGTTATATTGTCTGAGTTTGTTTCACTACGTCTGATTCATTTATAACCACTTAACGTCCGAAAGACTGAAGCATCCCAGCTCACTTACTGTCAGACATATTATGTTTGAGCATGCCAAAACAGGAAGCTTCTGGAGATAAAGCATACATTTATGGCATGCCTTTAGAGATATACTTTGTACCATACAGGTTCAACCCCTGGACCATCTGGAACTCCAGACCAAGAAGACTTTTTGAAAGGAGCAGTAATTTGACATTCTTTCAATCCCCCATTTTTGGTTAGAATGCTGAAGTTTGCTCAATTTCCACATTTTAAATAGTAGCGCACAGCCGCGTCGCCAAGGAAACAGTATCGGTCCTATATCCTGTAAGACGCGCTTTCGATGGGAACACGGAGGACAGAACACGCGAGAACAGCATGCGTCAAAAACAGTGCACAAAAACAGCAAAGCGACAAACCAGCACAGGGCCAAAACGGCACAGTGACAACACGGCAAAGCGAAAAAACAGCATGGCGATAAAACAGCACAGGGACAAAATACCACGCGCCATAGCAGCGCACCGGACAAAACGTCACATCGAGAAATCAGCACAGCCAAAAAACAACCCGACGACAGAAAAGCGCGGGTAAAAAACCGTACGACTACAAAACGGCACATCAGAGTACGGTGCCGCGCTGCTGGAGGGTTGGACTGTCATAGCTACAACCGCAAACGGTAAATAGCAACGCATGCGGCAGCGACCTTTGCAGTTAGCGAGTTCTCGTTTCGCTGGTTCATTAAGGAACGAGGCAGGCTTATTCAGTGAGGAACATCGTTTCTTGAACTGTACATTTGGAAGAACTAGTGGTTACGTAGTCCTTGCCTGCTTGGCTTCACTGATGTAGTTTCTTTCTGTAGTATGTAAGAAGAATTTGGGCAAGTCACAGATAAAATGGCTCGAGAATCAGCTCTGCGGTAAAATGTCCCGGGTAGTTCTTCTTGTCTTATTTGCTAGCCAGGTTCAGTTTCTTTGGCTGCTTTCGATGCGTTTCGTGCTGGCGCTCGCAGCCGCTTCCTATAGGCAGCATGCATGGCATCTCTCTCTCTCTTTAATTCGCTCTTTGACGTGTCATAGCCCTCGCCCGCTCTTCCTCGGCCATAGCTGACGTCGCGGCGTTGACGAGTTCCAAAGCGTAGCAAGAGAGGCTACAAGTATTAGCAGGGAGAGCGAAAGGCCGCTGCGATTGCCAAGCCCTCCAAGGCATCGAAAAGCTTAGTGCACCTGTTTCAAATTAAGATTGATCTATTATCATTTTTCTCTGCTTTCTAGAGTTCTGAATCAAAGGTTGCGAAATTCCGAAACATCAGAATGGCACCTAACAGCTTCAAGAAAGAAAATAAAGGCGAGCGAAAGTGTGTGAAGAATTTTAGTTCAATGCGTAGAATTCGGATATTGAACCGAACTTCCTTTTATTGAAACAATCGCCACTACGCCAAATCTATTCGCTATTTCTTCACGAAATACAAAGCGGTTGCAGACAGCCTAACGCAACTTTGATTAATGAAGCTTACGGCAGCCTTACATGCGAAATGAGCTCAAAATAGAAAGACTAACTTCAGTTAGACTCCAGATAGAATGGAGTTGGAATCTGTCCTGAGACACCCACTCTGCAGCGTCCTGGTTGAACAGCAAACAAGCTAAAAATGTCGGCTCGGACAATGCTGCCATCTTTAAAAGTAAATATCGCATACTGGATATTTTCAATATGTGAAGGGCCTGTAGCACGCTCCAAAGATAATTGTGAAAGATTCAACTGCCGACAGCGAGAGTTTTGAAGAATAACATCTTCTGGCACGCCCAGATCCCTTTGCCGGGCGTTCTTTTGCCAGACTTCAGAACCAAAACGCTCAACCCGCAATATCGATCCTTCCAGAACAAATTTTCAGCTTACTCACTCCCTTACCCGCCATAAAAGTCTATATTTAAGATCCCGAAAATTACCCTACCGTGTTCGTTATTGAGTCTGTGAAACAAGCACTCACTAACTCTAAATGGCGCGCTGCCAATTGTTTCCTGATTTACCGTTATATGTTATGGCTATGATTGTTCACCCCTCCAGCAATGCTGCACTGTACTCCGATTTGATGTTATTTTTCGTCGTGCTGTCTTTTTCCTGCGCTTTTCTGTCGTCGTCCTGTTTTTCGCTGTGCTGTTTTGTCTCTGTGCCGTTTTGTCTGGTGTGCTGTTTTGACGCGTGCTGTTTTTTCCGAGTGCTGTTTCGTCACCATGCTGTTTTTTCCCTTTGCTGTTTTGTCGCTGTGCTGTTTTCTGCGCGCTGCTTTGACGCGTGCTGTTTTATCACGTGCTCTTCTATCACGGCGCCAGCTTGCGATATCCGGCTTTAACGCGACAGCTATAAAATGCTTTAACGTGATATCGTTAAAGGCCCCGTTCTACAGAAAATATGGCGTCGGCATTGTGAGCAAAAAATCACGGGCATGGCTCTGGCAGGTGCTTCCCAGAGATCAACCTAGGAGGCAGGCGGACCAACTATGTCACGTGACCTTGTGGCGTAATCACAATCTGCTGTTTCATTCCGGCGCACGTCCGTCTGTGCTGGCAGCGTGGACAGCAAGGTTCACCTGCTGGAAACCAGCACTAAGCTTCTCCAGTATGATTCCGAGCCACGCTGTACGAATCGCTCCCACGTTCGAGACCCGAGTACCGAGAGCGTCGTCCAGGTGGATTCCGGGAACCAAGCAAGGGGAGTGAGGGCCAGCGGAACGCAGCCGCAGCGAGCGTCGAGCACCTCACAGCACTGAGAGCTGCTAAACTGGACAGACTCTTGGCGAAGTGGAGAGACCGCAGGGATCTAGCGGCAGCTAACCCCCATGGCCGTGACTAAGCCGAGGGGACCAATGTGGCCTCATTCTCGGACTACGACAGTGAGATGGCGGTCGTCGTCCGCTAATCTTCGCAGGCATGCAAAAGACGAAGCGACTCCTTTTCGCTACTACACCCAACCATGCGTTCTTGCCCGAACGTCGACTGACATCTAAGGAACAGGTGTAGGCGGTGCGTGGAATCTTCTGACTGGCTTCGAGATCATACCCCTCCGCTGTAGACGTGGCCACAAGGGCATCCTCCTTTCTCCCTGGCTCGACACGTGACGAGGGCGTGTCCCTATGTACGTTGGTGCGTCTTTGTGCGTGCTAATATTACAAGATAGGCCACTCTCACCCTGGTGGATCCTCAACCTGGGGAATCTGGGGAACAAGAACTGTATAAAACTGCCCAGCGAGTGCAGTGAAAATCGTGTTCCCTTTTGGATGCTCCCATTGTGTGCTCCATTTATGGCTCATTCTCTCTTTTAAGGCTCCTTAATCCTCCTTTTAAGATCCTCTCTTCGAAGAGAAGCTCCTTTTGGCCTCCATGTAAATTTTGTAAATAAACCCTCCAATAATCTTCCGCCCATCATCCAACCCCTTTAACTCGTCGGCAGTCCTGTCCTGGTGGTGGTGGCGGAGTTCGGAGCAAGCGTCGTCCTTGACCCGTGGTCCCATCGTGGCCCCCATCCAATACGGCGGTCAGTAATCGCAAAGCCCTCAATAATGCACTCAATTCACCATTATCCTCACTTGCCTTAACTATGTAGCCTTGTATAAATAAACGCGAGAGCAGCAGTTCGATTAACGCGTCGGTAGAGCGAAGGTACAAATCGACGCGATTCAAACTAGTCGCGGAGTGTAATCGGAGGCCCGACCACGTCAGCTGTAGATCCCCTTATGTCACCTGTAGATAATGTTATTATAAGACATGAAGTTGGCCTAAGGGAAATATGGGGACTGCGTTTGGCAATGCAAACAACAGACTGCTGTCGTGCCTAATGAACATGATTCTTCGACCCTGGGATCTCATTCTTAGGCGCCTACACGAACCCTGTAACCAAATTTTTACGTGAAAGCACTAATTCAATCTTCAGAGCCTAGTACAAATCTTGCTTGTGCATCTTGCATCTTGCTTGTGCATCGCTCGTTGCCATTGCTAGAGTGACGATAAGCGGCAAGAAGTTGGCCGGGTCGATCTCCGAAATTTGACCTTTGCCGATTTGGTCAAAAATCGACGCCCAACCATAAATGGGTTTGCCCAACACTATCGCTACTTGCAAATTTGTCTCGGGGCACTCCTAAATTTTGACCTTCACCTATCGATCGATATCGACACATATTTCACCATGCCCGACACGATGGCGGCCTACCAATTTGACACGGGTCGTTTCTAAAAATTTGGTTTTGGCCACCCCCAAAGAGTGGTCCACAGCTTTAACATGTCTGCCAGCTCGTTGCTCTGGTGCCGCTTGTGACGCCACCTTTTATGTGATCACGGTTTCGTTCGACGCACATCGGTTCAAGCCGAGTTAAATACCCTCTATTTGTTTGCCCCACAGACGTGCTTATCACCGTTGTGTTGGAGTTCATGCGTACAATGTCTGTGTGTCTAAACGTCATAGATGTGTAGGGGACGAGAAGCGCACTGGCAGACCTCACGAATGATGCGAGCTGGCTGCGCACTCCCAAAAGCGAGATAAAAACTTCGTATGCACACGGTAGGTCTTAGGGGCGTTTGACCCGCAACAAGATTGACCGTAGTTTAGTAATCCGGCATATATACACAGGAAAAGGAAAAGCAGTCAACTTTTATTGCTTCATCTTCGCCGGAGTGGCTCTAGGCAGAAGGAATGAATGCGTTGTTGATGATGCCGCACTGGTTATTGCCCCGGGCCATATATATGTAACCGTCGTATCCCCATGCCTTTCCCCAGCTGCAGAGTACAAAGAGAGTAAAAATATATTTAGCATTTCCACTAAGCCCCAACTTTAGCTAACCAAGCACAACTATCAAGATATGTAGGCTGAAGGAAAATGAAATATGAGTCACTCGTGCGTAACATAACAAGTGGAGAGCTGCTGGATGAATACCACATTTGCAGTTGCTCTGTATTTTGCCAACCCACTGATATATGCTAAAAATTTTATTGTCTCCGGCGCGAAACGAGACAAAATCTAAAAAGGCGAAGCCGGAAATACTGAAGACCGCAGAGTGCCTATAAGAGCTTTGCATTTTAGTTTCGCGGTGACGTAACTTTGGAGCAGTGGAAATTCCCGTGTTGAAATATTCCAATGGGCAAGTTTTGCTGGTTTGGATCTGGCGGAACCCGCAATCTATGTAAGGCGCGCAGCTGTAGCGGTGTGGCGACATTCGCACTTTTCTATTTAGATAGCAGTGAAAATACTTGCAGTGTTATTTGATGACTAAAAGTTTAAAGCACCTGTTCACATATATTGCAACCATTAGACCAATACTTTCTATTGATAGCACTTTCTTTCGGTTAGATTATACGTGCTTGTTGGAACTCACTGAGTGATGTACTGTTCTGGTTGATTTTCACGCTGAGGACAAGCTTTCGCTAACGCTCTGGGGTTCTGGTTATACGCGGCAATGTAGTAACCAACAGAGCTCCGTTGTTCTTCAAGTGCTCGCGCGTCTTCTAATATGTCCTTGTCTTTAAGCTTTTAAATCGCCTCTCTTTCGCCCCTTGATTAGGTGCGTTTCAAGTGCGCAACCACGGTAACCGCGTCATTTCCTTAAAGCTGCTCATAGCTACTACACAGGTGCGCCCTCTGTGAGACTTGGTTGGAGAGAGGCTCGCTTAGCAAGAGTTAGCAGCCATGGCCAGCCGCACTTCCGCGGCATCACCTTGCTATATTTGCTGGTCGCTAGCGTGTGATACCAGCGTCTTGGACTTCGGCTCATTCTTTGTTCAATGCATGATGGCTGCCTTGTCTTTCTCTCTGTCAACTACACAGCACCCTATCCTAAATCCAAGTTTGCTAGAGAGCGCCGCGGTCGTCAGTAGATAAATTTCGCCACTGGTCTCTGATCTGGCTAAGGAAACACGCTGCTCAAAGGTAACATGGCTCAATGTCCTCTTACCCAAGTAGTTCACTCAGATCAAACTTCAGTGCCTGCTCAAACGACCAGAGTTTCTCAGAGCGCTCAGAGGTGCACTACGTTCATTCAAATAGACTGTTACTGCAACTCCCTTGGGTTGTATAAACCTTGTCGCGTTAGTCTATGTGCGTTTTCTATGCCTTAAGGGGGTGGGGAAGGAGGAAATGTATCATTTCTTATTACTGAGCTCTCATATTTGCCATGATGTGAGAGACTTCTATGACAAAGCAAGAAAGTAACTGTTACATTGCGTGACGTCTCTTGTAGAGTGTGCCATGAGGGCTCGCGATCTGTGCGGAGAGCGACGACATAAGTCTTACAAGACAGAGGGCGCACAATAATTCAGTCGAATAAATAATACGCATAATTTGCCACACTCTGTAGCAGGGATAATCGTGGCTGTAGATTAACGCGACTACGAGTATCAAAGACTCCCGTGCCGGGAGCGACACGATAAATCTTGTGTGGAGCGCAACCAGGCTGGTCAGGCGTTATTGCTCCCGCTGAATTCTCTACTTTAAGCAGCTTAGCTTACAGATACTATATTTTCTTCTATGGAAACTAAGGGGAACTTTTGGTTGTTACAGAGCCACGCGTCTGCTGTTTGGAGTAGCCTTGCCTAAAAAACGGGCAAGGTCCTTCGGTCTTCTGCTGTTCCCCTCTTTCAGTATGCTTTACCAACTGGTCCTAGGCGCCATGTTCCCACTTAATTCCAGATTGCTTCCCTGCGTAAAGTTGCTGCTCTGTAGCAGTACTGAGCAACTAAACAATGCAGGGATTTGACGCATGTCCTCACAACAGCTACGCTGAAAAGTGCACAGAAAGAAGTTGTTTATTTTTATTTATTATATTTATTAATACTGTCAGCATCTACCAAGACTGAAAGTTGCCCTATGCCGGGTGTTTCATCTAAGGTCTTCTGCACTTAAAAAAAAGTCATGTTTCACTTACAAGAGCGTTTTGTCTGGCATAACATTGTCACCAGTACAGTTGATCAAATACGGCTAAGACATTCTAACTAGCAGGATGCTTAAGTAAAGTCGATTAGTTATCTTTTACTTTAACTGTCTCTTTTTTACTTACTGAGCAGCGTGTAGCCGCTTGCAAGTAATATCCATAACAGTTAAGCAGTTATCAGAATTTCAAAACGCAGATACCCTCGGGACTGTGGGCTCATAAAAATCTGCCAACATCCCGCCAAAATACGAGCGCTTTCAAAAAGACTGCAGGAAAATCAATCATCCAGTACACGTAACTTGTCGAAAAAGCCAGAATTTGTTGGGCCACAGCGCCGGAAGTAAAGGCAGTGTCTACCCTCAGTGCATTAGTTGCTGTTACCCTGCATTAGGGTAAGAGTAATAGTTGAAAAGCTTGCTCAATATTCGGGAACCAAAAGCTGATTAGCACGCCGTGCCTGTATTCTGATGCAGCCCACCGCTGACAATGCTGCGCCGAAAAAGTGCTCTTCCAGCTAAAGGAACATTCAGAGGGCAATGAAGACTGCTTACGTGCTGTAATCATGAGCCTTCGACCTCAATGCAGGTTTTGGATTGAGAAACCAAACGTAGACGGGCCTCTTAACTCTGATTTCCCAAAAATTGAATCCACAAAGGCCCGAGTAAAACACTCGGATGCTCTGTTAGGATACCTGTCACAAGCTAGCGCCAGCCTAACAGACTTATGCTGCATGGAACAAGGAAATGGCGCAGTAACTCTTTCACATCTTCGTGGACACCTCAACCGTGCCTTAAGAGAAGAGGTAAATTTTTGGAGGGCATACAGTTGAATGTGCATATGTCGCCGGTTGAAATCCCTGGCGAAAAGTAGCCCCCAGTTTGAATAGCACATGTAAAATCTATGCAAAAAGAAGTCGTATAACACCGCCCGCAACGTTCTACCAAACACCTGTGCTCACAATTTTGGTACGAGTGTAGGCGGCAAAATTGGCACCACTATGAATCAACCTGAAGGTGGGGTGGGGGGAGGGGGTATATAAGGCGAATTGATTGAATATGATTGCCTGAAATTGCGTCGCTGGGTTTCTACTATGGCCACTTGATGGCGTCCTCTATAGTTCGTGCCTCTCCTGTACGATCTGCGAATACACACACACTAACATACACAACGCCGTCGGGTTTTCTCGTTATGGATTAAGGAAGACTTTCACCTCAAAAGCCCATTTTTCGAAAATTGCAGAACTTGTGAGGTGAAATACCCGGCATACGAGCATTATGGCGCCATTAGATGCACTGAATTGCAGTTTCTCTTACATAACATTTCCGACTGTTACTCATGTAAGTCTATCTCACAGGGAAAAATTTCACGGTTAAGACGAGAAGAGCCGTTTTCGTTTTAATTGTGTTGAGCAAAAAAAATGGTTCCGCAGTTTCCGGTGTACAAGTGGAAACCTTTATCCAAAATTCATGCGAGGTAGCATGTAATGTCATGCCACTTATATCTGTAATTTGCAGTTGTCAGCTTCAGCTATGCCAAATTAAAGCGTAAGCTGTTGCCTCTATCGTGGTGGCATGAGCTATGACCGCAGGAGCGTTCTATTTCTTTAGCAGTTTGCGTAAACTGGCCACTTCGATTCGTACCTACTCACCGTTGACAGAACAACACAGACGAAAATTAATCCATTCTGTGTTACTTACTCAGCAGGGCTGGTGGTATGAAAGGTGTGTTACTGAATCTGGAAAAAACTGTATACTTTCTGTATCCAAATCTGAGAAAAGGGGTGCCTCATAGCTTCTTTATCTCCTTATTATAATATGGCGTTCTTTTTTGCCAGTTTAAGGCTACTCTAAACAAAAACAGCTGTGATAAGCTAGAGAAGACCAAGAAACGAAATACAAAAGTTGCCACCACCGGATGATTTCTCAACTAAGACAGTGTACGTTAACGCAGTTTTTGTGGCCGCGGCTTCTAGAGGCCAGGCTGTGCTGCTGTTGACTTAAAAATGGTGATCTCGAAGTCAATTCAATGCACTGGCCTTGACTTCAATACATGAGGCATGAAAACTTTTAAAAGTTGTTCTCAATGCAATAATTGTGTCTTTGGATGCCAGAAAAACGTCAACATACCAAAAAACCGCCCTAGAAACGATTGCTACTAGCGTCATATATTCGATGAAGCTCTCATGGCGCTGCATTAATTTAGATTATACAGAGCTGCGCACGATCCTGGGTGTCGCAGGACTTCGCGCTTTAGTCGTTGCTGTTGGCCTCTGGTGGAATGATAAAAGACCCACTTTTTCATTGACCGCTATGACTAAAGCATAGTGTTCTCCGTGGCTAAATACCGTAAGGAATGCTGTGCTAGTACTGCACCTGTTTTTGATTTTCCAGTATTTCTTTCCATGTTTTTCTCCATACCCAACAACAAGCACGACATGGTATTTGCCCTTTTTGTTGTTTTTTGAGCACTCCGGATGGTCAAATATTAATTCTGAAAAATGCAAAGCTTACAGTGAATAACTCCGCTAGAAAGAAAAAATATTCATTCACGCCCATTTCACACAACAAAGATGCAAAATAAAGTGATAAGCTCTCATAATACTTAGAGCTGTCCAAGCTTTTAAAACTGCACTCAGTCAATCACTCTATAAACTGCAGGCTCTTACCACTATACATGCTTCATAGAAACCTTTTGGAGCCTCTCCTTAAGCAAGCGACAACAAAACCTGAATAATTGTTATCGTAGCCAGGATCTAAATAGGTTTTTCGTTCTCTGGATCTCCACTCAGACTTTCTTTGCCACATACACTCAAGTTTTCCCAAGAGCTTGCCATTTTAGATCGCTGTCATTACTGAACCTCCTCGTGCCTAAATCCGCCTAATAGGAATCTGAATATTCAGCTGATGTGTGGCTGAGCGCTCTTATTGTGAAAAAAAAACACCTTTAGAGCAATGCATTAACGCGCCACCATTATGATTGTACTGGCGATGCAAATGCGCTTAACCTGGCTCCCGAAAGTTGATACCTAAACTAATTGCTCTCTTCCGAGGCTCAGTGAGTTGCGCGAAAAGTTTTTCCTACCATATTACAGACCGCTTGCCTTTAAAACTAGTAAGGGCTTCTGGCCCAAATGAGTAGTGCAAAATTATGGTCCGAGCAAGGCGTTCTTAAAATAAATATGCCGAATGCACTAGTGCTTAGCAAAAGGATACGAATCAAGCTGAGTGACATAATTCCCAGAGTGACCATGGATTTGTAATAAAAAAATATGGCAGATGGATCATAAATGACAAAAATTACGCTTCATGGTAAACATTTGTGTAATGAAGGAAGTGACTAAAGAAGAATGTACATCGAGAAAGCTAATCTCTGTAAAAACGAAAGGGTGTGTAGGGTAGCAACTAATAATCTAACCATTTAACAATAGCAAACTAAAACATGGGCGGTGTATTGCTTACAGGGCGTTCTTAATGAAGGGGTGAACTCCAAATATTTTGGGATGCTCTGACAACAAAAATTAGGAATCCGCCGCCTGATGTGTTGAAGTTTCATCATTGCTAGCACAAAGTGGATATTTGCAAGATGTAGGGAACAATTTCTGAAATGTGCTATATAAAACAGCTATATTTTAGTGCGGGGCGGCCAGCCGCGGATAATTTAAGGGTTAAACAAAAGATGGCTTGTATAATGTGTTACCGTGTATGGCAGGCTGACGTGAACCCATCGCCGAACTCATCTAGATAGTTAAGATGAATAAGAACGCAATCGGTACATGGTCGTACCGCCTCTTCTGCGTTGCGCCCCTTTATGACGCGATTAACTGCGATCGGTCGTAACCTTATTCTCTCAGAAAGTTCTCTTAGAAAGAATGTTTGGAGGAAAACGAACAGCATATGTACATGTACCATTGTAGGCATCAACAAGAGCAATTAAAATTGGTAGAAATAAGATGCGATCTCTTAGTTGCAAATGACACAATAAACACCCCAGGTCATATAGCTTACGTACTTGCGGGTATGACAACCTGATGGTAAATTTGCGAGAGGTCAGAATGAGAAAAGTTAGAATGAAAGCTAAACAATTTTGAAATTGTTGATAGGTAGACGAAAATTTTTGTAAGTGGTTCACATAAGGATTGAATGTTGGAAAAGAGTTGAGCCCTCCTGCTGATACACTACCTGCATCGCCTACAGGGCTCCGTTGAAAGCCGCCTGGCGGACGCTTGTGAAAGTACTCTCGCCAAGTTCCTAAATGCAAGCGAGCAAAAACTGTAGCACGCATTTAGGTGGCAGATTGACCAAAGTGCAGGAGGAGCTGAATGAGGTTTGGTGTAGCTTATGGCAGTTTAATGTATCAAAGCGACCTCGGCGTGTAAAGTGAAGGGCTCCGAAATTTCGGCCACCGGAAAACTTCACTATGGAGTCCCTTATAGCATGGGTCATTTTGGGAGGAGCTGAACGAGATGTAATGATACTCGAATAGAAATTGGTAAGAAAAAGACCAAAAAAATGTGACGAGCAGGCTCCATTTCTGTATTACATTTACGAGGGAATTCTAGTAATAGTTGCAAGCAGCCGCAGGCAAATCGACCACACCGACGAGATAAAAAGGGCTCATGTTATTCCGAAGAACACGGAAGGGGCACATCAAGTGCAGCGCGTACTCACGTGCTCTCTATAACATTAACGCTTCGGGGTGATTCTTGAAACATAGAAAACAATGCTTTATTGTTTATAGGAATTTAACTTCCCAATGCAACTCGGGCTATGAGGGATGCCGCAGGGAAGAGCTCCGGAAATTTCTACCTCTCGGGTTTCTTTAACGTAAACTGACATCGCAGAATACACGGTCCTCTAAAATTTCACCATCATCGAAATCCGACCGCCACGGCCGGGATTGAACTCGCGTCTTTCGGGTCAGCAGCCGAGTGCCATAACGAGTAGGCCACCGTGGCGGCTTTGCCTCCAATTGTATGTTTTGTTTCGCATCATGGATTTATTAAGAGCATTCCTCCACAGACCTCTTAGTAACGTGGAGATGGCCACATTTAAGGTGCATTTTTATCATTACCCCAAAGCCGCTGCTTCACGACGAATACCTCCCCGATTCTTCTCCAATCGATCTAGTCCTCTGGGGCACAAGTTTGGTCTTAATTTTTAATGAGGCCGGCTGCCTCCGCTCACAGGACCCAGGTGGTTTTGCACATAATGAATATAGAGATGGTTGCATTTTGCAGGCGTATGTGGAAAGAAATATATCAAAACGTGCTTATTGAAATCTTCACGTGCAACAAACTATTCCTTTCATTTCGTACTTACCGTTCTTCGGGTAGGATTTGAAAGCTTTCAGGCTGCCGTCTATTATCACAGAGACTGGTCCATCAAAAGCTACAGCCATCTGGAGGTCTGTCTCACTCTTCACTTTTCTGAAACTTTTCATTCTAGCGACGAAAGCTGATTTATCAAACTTGCAGTGGAGTGTCTGTGCGCGAATAGGAAATGAACAAGACATGTGAACAGCCCATCTTGGCGAAGTTTACGGTCTCTTGAATGAAGTTGACGCCATCGCGTCCATACCCTTTGCATCGCCACGGGAGCACCTATATGCTTTTTATTGAGTTAAGTATGTGACCCTTTTGCCCATAGCCAAACCGTATTTTCTGGCGCACACATGCTCAGTAACTTGTATCTGCGGCAGTGCGTGTGTCCGCAGGCTCATGACTTCCAGATACGAGTACCTTCAACAACGCAGTTTGTGAAATCGCGATACTCTCATATATAGGTAATACTTGCTTATTTACTGATCTGTCACATGAGGGCGAATGAAAATCTGCCAAAGGAAAAATAACTATAGTGTGTTTTTCAGTACATATCGTGAACGACATTCTACAGCTTCCATGAAAATAAGGGTTTGTCTCACTGCATTTCATACGATAACACGAAGCAAACCACAGTAGCTTCTATGTCTCCCAGTATTTTCTGCAGCACTAGGTAGGTGGTAATTATTCAACCGGCAAAATGAATGAACAACCATTCAAGTCAAACGAGCTAGTGCGCACCGGAAGTAGAGCAACAATTCTTCATGCTAGATCGATCAGAAGGACTGGCGCATAAGACTGGGGCAATTGGGGTAGAAACAGACAGGACAATCGCTAAACATTGATCTGAATTTCACTTCCACGAGAGTTATATCAGTACAGTTCCGTGGCACATACACACGCAGGATTAAAAGAAAGCAAAAAATCGCAACTCACGTAGGACAAACTGTTTTCAGGTGCATCCTCTGTTTTTCAGAAAGGCAGCCAGGGCATGTTGGCACAATAATGAACTTGCCTGGTAATGTGATAGACCTCGCCTATCTCCCGATAAACCCTCAATCCACCCTAACCATGCACACATCTGGCATAAACTGCTAGCACGCACCTGCAACGCTTACAATGCTTGGCCAAGAACCGGCCCCGTTGATGGATCAACCGCTGCAAAGTGCCCCCGTAGCCGGTCGGTTAGGAAGCGTCCCGACTCCCGACTGCCCGACAGAGCACTTCCCGCAGGAAAGCGTTGTGCGGTATATGATACCAGTTGTGCAAGGTGCAAACTTGCATTCGTGGTTTTGAGAGCGACAGCTCTACTCCTAGGGATACAACTTCCGATTTTGATGTGGATAAGGAACCCTCAGTGCCTCACAAGGTGACACTTAACTGCGTGGTGGTACGTGCCAAGCTAAGGTAACATGACTATGACCACAGTGTAGCCTTGACCTTTTATCTTTGACTTCGGTCCCTGACCTTAGCCCTTGAAATCTGATCTGAGATAGTGGGCATCAGAAGGTTATGACCTTTAATATAAAGCATTCAAACCAAGCGAACGGTGTCTCAACATGCTTAACAGAGCTCTCGCTAGTATAATTAGGTTCACGCCACGCTGAAGCCTAGGCAATTTTGTTCAGGCAGGCAGGCTTCTTTTCCTTTTTCACGAGTTTTCACAAGCTCACAAGTTTTTTGCGGCAGTAAACAAAACGTCTACACCGCATTTGTCTGCAACATTTTTCAGCCGGTGTGACAGCTATATGGATGTTCCCATCAAACTTTGCAGGTTTCTTTGGCGCCTATGACACAGCGCCCGCCTACCTGATCTCTTTATTTGGCAGTGCCTTTACTGCATCACAAGGGAGACCGGCTTTGGTTTACTTGACCGCTTGTGTCTGCTTGCTCTGCGCAATTTTATGATGGCGGGACCTTTCAAAAACAACCCGCAGACAACTTTTTGCAATACCGCGCTTAACAAATTTGAAATTATCCGAAATATAAGCCAAATGTCTTTTTATAGTGCATGGCAGGTACTGGTGTGCCTGGTGGTGGACTCATATTCATTTATTTAAATGTGCAACATACCCCTAAATGCCCTAATTCAAGGTTATTGCATAGTGGGTTCAGTGTAAAAAACAACTATAATGCTTAACATTAACAAGCAAAGGAAGAATAAACTGGCCAAGCGTGGTTGATGACCTTCTCATCTTAGCTGCATCCGAGGCCGAACCCTTTATTACTGGGGAAAAAATCCGCATGTAAATTTCGCTAAAAATATCAGCAGAATATCAGGCGACGGTTTAAATAAATTGTTCGGCGATCTTCCGTGGCTGCAAAGAAGCCTCATCTAACAGCGAAACAGCAGCAGGAACGCCTCGAGTTTTCTAACTTTTTCAGAGTGAAGTTATATTCCAAAGTTATATTTTCGGTTGAGTCCTCATTTTCGACCTGCTGGGAACAGAAATGCCGAATTTGGCGACCACGCTAGGCGCACATTGCTTTTCAGGTCGCTCGCTTTGCGTGAAGCGCTGCTTATTTTGTCTTTGTGCGTGGGTGGTCGCTTTTCACTGCTCGCACCGATCGAGCCGTTCCGCTGTCGTTCTCGGCGCGCAGCTAGTCGACTGCGATAACAGCACTTGTTCATGGGGCCCACAGATTTTATATTGCTTCTTTTAGAAAAGAAGTGTAGCATAGCATCTATTTTGTTTCGCTAATGATTTCTAACTTGTTGCTTACACTAGAGGCCTCGCTTTTGTAAACTGCCCGCTGCGATAAAAATATCTACTCGACGAAGAAACTCAGTCCGTATGCTTCAAAAGCGAGCATTACAGCGCATGGCAATCCATTCATCGTTATCTTCCCAACTCCAAGCTTAAAAGAGAGAAAGCATCCTTAAGCATCGTATCATTGCCGCCGAGCGTAAAACTGAGCATGAGAACCAAACACGATCCAGGCTTCACTGGCAAAGGCACAACTCGCAGTATCTGGAGATCTTGCCATCAGCAGAGATAACACTTGCCAAACACCGTGGCATCTATTCGTACAGGCAACGGACCATATCTGAGTCGGCGTGAAGCCTTTCCCATTCTTGTTTAGTCACTTCTCATAGCAAGCCTGCTTTGGCAATCCCAAAGTGGGACCGCATTAGATTTGCTTTCATTAATCTCCACTCGATTTCGCTGGGGATTCATGTAGGCTTCCGTTGGAGCCATGGCAGCTGCCGCATGCCACGAGCGTTGAGGACAGCATCAGTTTTCGAGATGTGTGTACGGGACTTGTATCTTGCTGAAACAAGGCGCATCCGCCAGGAACCTATGGCATTGACACGTTCTCAATGATGTCGACGTAAGATTCCGAGATGTCGGGTACATCGACTCTCAGCAGAGGTCCAGTCCATTTCTTGACATGGCGTCCCAGACCGCCATGGAGCAGTGACCGTTGGAGAACACACTTTGCATGCATGACGGGACGTATCTGTACAGGCAACGAATCGGTGCAACGTCATAATTTTGGCTTTATGCATCAGTTGTAGCGTGAACACCAGTATAGCAGGATTTAGTCGCAAGCATTAAAAGGCTGCCAATAGTATCAGCCCCGGCACAAAGCGGCAACAGTGTACTCTGAACGGCAATTACATTACTTTGGAAGTACTTACGGCTTCGGCTCTAAAAATAATTGTTCTGGGATACTCCAGGTTGTAGAGGTGGTTCTTAGCGCTTTTTCCTATCTAGTACTCATCCTTTTAGACGAAGAAGGTCGCCCTTTCTCTCTACATCAAGCTTTAATCGTATTCTGCTTATATAATGATCAGGATTTACAAATGCACCAAAAAAGATACACCTGCATTTCACTGGTCGCCAAACTCGGCAGTTCTGCTCCGAGCTGGTCGAAAATGAGGACTCGTCTGAGAAAATAACTTCGGACCAATCCTACACAGTCCACACGTTCAGAGCGTTAGCAAAATCGAGGCGTTCAGAAGCTGTTTTGTTGTTAGATGAGGCTTCTCTGCAGCCACAGAGAATCAGAGACCAATTTATTTCAGCCCTCGCCTGATAGTCTGCTGCTATCTTTAGCGCGATTTATTGCGGATTCTTTCCGCATTCGTGAAGGGGTCGGCCATCGATGCAGCTATCACGAGAAGGTCATCACGATTACATGTGTCTCTCGGTCGACCTTGGCGTTTGGAGTCAGCCAGGCTGCCGTTCTTACGGAAAACGCGAATGATGTGGTCTGCAGCGGATTTGGAACAGCCAGTCCGGCAAGCTACTCCTCCCCGGCGGACCCCTCCCACAAAGAGGCACGGAGGTAGCCTCCTGCCATCGATCGGCTCCCTCGGCGGTATTTCGCAACAGGAAGAATTTGAGATTAAGGTATGCAGGTACTTGTGGATAACATTAGCCAATCGTAAACAGAAGAGCTTCGATAGCTACGAAAAAAAGATGCGTTATGCTGAAACAGAGCTGACGCTATCTCGCTTTTCCACGGTCTGGAGATGCATGCACGTGCGCGTCAGCAATATCGCGTCGTGTACTGAAGGCCGTAAAAAGCACCGTGATACTGTCTACAGCAACATTTCAGCTCCTTTGTAGAACTGCTGAAACATTGACAGAACCCACAGTAGGACCGGGAAACGTGGTCATACGCAAAGTGTGTTCTACAGCTAGTGCTTTCTGCTCTGTGACTCTGTGGGGCGCAATATGAACGAATCATTAGGTCCTCTGGTGAGTATAGATGGAACCATCATCTGACAGCCTTACATTCACATCACAGGTGTTACAGTCGGGTGCCCCACCGTCTGTGTTAGTCGCGTCGTCGGCAAGGCTCACCTGCTGGAAGCCAGCACTAACCTTCTTCGGGATGGTCCCGAGCCAGGCGATAAGAATCGCTCCCACATTCGCGACCCGAGTACACCGAAGAGCGTCGCCTGTATCGGTACCGGGAACCAAGGAAGGGGAGCAAAGCCCCGAGGAACACCGCTGCAGCGAGCGCCGAGCACCTGACAGCACCGAGTGCAGCTGCACTGGATGGACTCTTGGCAGAGCGGAGAGGCCGCCGCAGTGATTGAGTGGCAGCTATTCCCCAATGCCCGTGACTAAGCTGATGGAACTAATGTGGCCTCATTCCTGGAAGAATACGTTCAGCGCGGGAATACGGGAGCGAGCTGGAGGCCGTTGTCCGCTAATTTTCGCAGGCATGGCAAATGACGAAGCGACTCCTTTCGGCTACTGGATCCGACCGTGTGATCTTGTCCAGCGCATCCGCTCACATCTAAAGAACAGGTGTTGACCTCGCGTCGGGACGTTCGCACGGTTAGGAAACATCTCCCTCCGCCCTGCGCCATCGACGTGGACGTGAGGGCATCCTCCTCTATCCCTGGCTCGACACTTGACGAGAGAGTGTCCCTTTGTGCGATGGGGCGTGTTTGTGCGCGAAAATTCAAGTTTTAAGCCACTCCCAATCAGGCGTAGATGTCCTCGACCTGTGGAACCTGGGGACCTAGAAATGTATAAAACTGGACAGCGAGTGCAGTGAAAATTGTGTTCTCTTTTGAGTGTTCCTATTTCGGGACCGTGCTCCCGTTTAAGGCTCCTTAAGCCTCTTTTTAAGATCCTCTCTTCGGAGAGAAGTTCCTTTTGACCTCTATCTATGCAAATAATGTAAATAAACCCACTGGTATCCTTCCACCGATTATTCAACTGCTTTAACTCGTCGGCTGTTCTGTTCTGGTGGTGGCACAGTTAAGAACAAAAGCGTCGTTCGTGACTTGTGGTCCCGTCGGGAGTGACTCCGAACCCCTTATCCAACAACTGGTGCCCAGCGGTGGGATAGAAGCGCTATCTCCAACTAGAGGTGGCAGCAATAAGATAGAAGCGCCATCCCCAACAACTGGTTCGCAGCGGTGCGATGAACCGGGTGACATGGTGCTGCATCTGCGGGTGAGTGCTTAGTTTTTGCTTTCGACCCTCTACGCTTCAAATTCTGAATTAAATTTTGAACTGCTGGTTGATTCGGTGTATGTCTGTAGCACAGGGGTTGTAGCTCAGAATAACCATGAGCGAGCAATACCAATATTTAAAGGCAGCGACCGTCGACCTGCCGAGGTTGTCGATGGCAGAACTGTGGTTTTTGTGCGATGAGTTAGGAATGGATGCGGAAGAAAGCGCAAAAGATTCGCATATTATCCAGGCAGTCAAAATTTTTGAAACAGAGTTAGAAGATGGTTTTTAAATTGCTTGTGATAACACGCAAAAATGGGCGAAAAACAGGAGCGCAAAAGAATTGGGGAAGCAGAGCTGCAGAAACGAGAGGCACAGCTGCAGGAGCAAACGAAATTTCTCAAAGAGGCTTTGCAGAAACTCGCAGCGGAGCTAAAGCAGGTTGAACCCTAGGCTAAGAACAGGCGGCTCTGTAAAGGCATCGAAAGGGAAACAGTGGAACCCTTTTGGCATGGTAAATTGGGGTTCGAGTGGTGGCGTCACTGCGGCGTCAGTGAACAAGCTAGAGTTGTGGCTACCTCAGCGAAGCTGGCGTATGAAGTGTGTGGAGCTGAAGATGGGTTAAAATGCAGTACTGAGAGCCAGGGTGAAGCATAGGACGAGAGCCCAACTCTAGATGAGCAGTGCGTTTCTGAGGAAAGCACTGAGCGTGATAAGCAGGTGGTGGAGGACGACTTTCAAGGAAGTGAACTGCCGAACTCGGGGGTAGAGAAAGGTCTGTCCATCAGCTGTGTGGAGCTGATACCGTGGTGCGAAGAAGCCAGTTTAAACTTGGATGAATCACACTTGGGGACAGTAAAAGGTTCACCTTTCAGCTGTGTATAGCTGACACTGTGCTGCGAAGGCGAAGAGACCAGTTTAAACTTGGATGGAGGAATCCGTGGTGCGATAGAAAAACTAGAAAAACCTAGTTTTGATCGGAAAAAAACAGAATGTAAAGCCTAGGCGGAAAAAACGAAAGGGCTAGGCCCAAGACAAAAAAAAAACGGTTGAAATCTCAGGTCGTAAATTCAGGGGCGCAGACAGGTGCTAACATTAGCACGGGAAATGTGGCAAAATGGAAGGCAAATGGGAAGGCAAAACCTTCCCGCATTGAACCTTGTAAATCTGCGGCTAATGTTACTGGTCAGCGAAAATGCGCGGATACTTGTAAACCTGACCGCAGTAATGAAAATGGAAGACCGCATATTGGAAGCAAGACCGGAGCGAGGTTTTTCAAAAAGCATTGGCCCTCGGGTAGACCGAGACAACATCGACCTGATAAACAGGCGGTAAGAAAAAAAAGCGGCCCGAAAGCTCACAAGACTCAAGTTTCGAGACATTTTGGGGAGCCGAGCGCGGGCCTCGAGAAACAGACCGCGTATGCAGGCGGGTTCCGCGCGTGCACCTGAGGAGGATGGGTCCGTCACTCTCCGCACGGGGTTCCGGGAAGCGCGGAGGGCAAAAGCATAGCCGAGCTTACTTGGGACGAGAGAAAAGGCTAGCTTCTGGAGCTGGGCGCGGTTCGTCGCCAGGAGTCTGTCCCCGACTTTGCATGCTTTGTCAAAGCCTTCTGAACGCGTCGAGGGGGCGCGGAGATGTCAGTTGCGGTCAAGAACGGCGGTTTTTATTTGCGTTTTGTCACGAGTGGACTGGAGTTCAAGCTGTCAGAGCGCGACCCCGGCGGGCGTGTCTGAAAGGCCAATCCTTTCAACGCGGGGGGGGGGGGAGGTGGGGGGGGGGGAGTCAGCTTTCACCCCACGTAGCCCATCGAAGTGGCTGTTTTTTTATTCCTCTTTTTTGTGTTTGTGAAATCGAGGAAGAAAAATCTGTCGTTTGGGGCTAAAGGTTTGGAGTCGATCAGATATGTGGTTGTACTTTCTCGAAACGTGGAAAAAGGTTACTGTCTCATTGAGTTAAATGAGTGTTAAACTACCGTGCTACCGAATGATAAGGACCGTCACAAGAATGCAACGAAGCCTCTCGAAAGTACGATGTGCTATTCGCTTATGGGGATGTTGAGAGAAAGCAAAATTCTTTGTCTTTCAATATTGGGCACATGTTCCGTTTTGTATATTTAGCAGATACCAGAGGACAAGGTTGGCTGAGGGGAGCCATAGTGTAGGTACCAAACCACTGTCTCATTCACAGGAATGTAGCTAGATTCGTGTAGATGAGACGGTGGTTCCGTAATGGGAATCATTCGCGACAGATGGTTTTTGTCTCCTTATTTTGGCGCATATTTGCTTTTGTGTGCTCAGTAGATTCGGGCGTGTCAGACATGGTTGAGGTACCAAGACTTTGTTGCTCATTAGCGACTGTGTAGCTAATGCATTGCAGGAGGCCAGAAAAGTAAGTGTATTTGGGCGTATTAGAGTACTTGTGTTTGACGGCGACATGTTAGCCGACTGCGGTGTTCGGAGGTTAACCTAATGAAGTAAAGTTGCAGAATTTTTTTGATGAGAACAGCTGTAGCAGCTTTGTATATACATGATGGTGACGAGGTGTCAAATTGGTACAATGAGATTGAGGGAAGCTTCTCGCTAGTACGAGAGTGACTAAGGTTTGTGATGCGTAGTCGCATCTTTGAGACTTAAACCGGAGCCGTTGATTCTCAGTCTCGAGCGATCAAGCTTTTTGAGAAAAACCAGTAGATTAATCTGAGCGTTGGCAAAATTTTAAGCAGCCTTTCCATCTTCATTCGGTTTATGGGGATCAGAGCTTTGATTAATAACGGATGAAATTTCTATTCAAAATTAGTAGGCTTTGGCTGACCACTGCTTATCGTACAATGTGGCAGTCTGTCCTTGGCGACCTCAGATGTGACGCGGACGCTCGGTTTGGCCGTAAATTCGGGCAAAATTGAGGAATCATTATTCGCGAGCAGGATTTGGTTTGGCATTAGAAGGAAGCCTTGTGGGTTTGGAGTGAATTCTGGGCGCTTGCATGTGGACAGTGCTTTGTTGTTCGGAACGTCCCATCTAAGCTCTCCTTTGTTGGTGATTTGGTGTTTTCGGTTTGTCTTTGGAGTTGATACTGCAAGCCAGGAAATCAACGTCGACGCGAGCCCATCTCTTCATGCCCAGCGGCTGGAATCGCTGGCCAGTCGAGATTTTCCGGGCTGCGGAGGAGTTGTTACATTCGGGTGCCCGCCCGTCTGTATTATCCGCGTCGTCGGCAAGGCTCACCTGCTAAAAGCCACCACTAAGATTCTTAGGGATGGTCCCAAGCCACGCGATATGACTCGCTCCCACATTCCTGACCTGAGTACACCGAAGAGCTTCGCCCGGACGGATTCTGAGAACAAAGAAAGGGGAGCAAAGCCCCGAGGAACACCGCTGCAGCGAGCGCCGAGCACCTGACAGCACCGAGTGCAGCTGCACTGGATTGACTCTTGCAGAGCGGAGAGGCCGCCGCAGTGATTGAGTGGCAGCTAATCCCCAATGGCCGTGACTAAGCTGATGGAACTAATGTGGCCTCGTACCCGGTAGAAGACGTTCAGCGTGGGAATGCGGCACGGCAGCGAGCCGTCGCCCGCTAATTTTCGCAGGCATGGAAAATGACGAAGCGACTCCTTTCGACTACTGGATCCGACCATGCGATCTTGTCCAGCGCATCAGCTGACATATAAAGAACAGGTGTCGAGCCCGCGTGGGGACATTCGGCCGGTTAGGAAACATCTCCCTCCGCCGTGGACGTGTACACAAGAGCATCATCCTCTCTCCCTGGCTCCGCACGTGACGAGGGCATGTCTCTGTGTGCGGTGGTTCGTGTTTGTGCTCGATAATTCACTTTTTAAGCCACTCCACCTTGGCGGAGACATCCTCAACCTGGGAAATCTGGGGAACGAGAACTGTATAAAACTGGACAGCGAGTGCAGCGAAAATCTTGTTCCCTTTTGATTGCTCAATTTAGGGATCATGCTCCCGTTTAAGGCTCCTTAAGCCTCTTTTTAAGATCCTCTTTTCGCAGAGAAGTTCCTTTTGACCTCTATCTATGTAAATAATTCAAATAAACCCACGTGTATCCTTCCTCCCGTTATCCAACTCCTTTAACTCGTCGGCAGTCCTGTTCTGGTGGCGGCGCAGTTCAGAACGAAAGCGTCGTTTCTGACTTATGGTCCCATCGGAAGCGACTCCGAACCCCACATCCAAGAACTGCTGTTCAGCGGTGGGATAGAAGCGCCATCTCCAACAATGGGAACGTGTTCCTGCCATGTTTCTTAGAGTAACCACTCTAGGAAGCACTCTACTTATTTCAACAAGATAGGAGTCCAGTACACAACTCTAAAACTGTCGCTGGTCTCCGTGCTGTTGGTGACATGCGGCAGCTGCCATGGACTCCAAAGAGAGCCGACATGAACAGCAATAGTATTGTGTGGAGCCTAATTAAAGATAATCTAATGAGATCCCACTTGAGGGATGCCAATTCAGACACGCTGCGGGAAGCGATCAAAGAAGAATGGGAAAGGCATTGCTCCCACACAGATATGGTGCGTTGCCTGTACGAATCGATGCCATATCGTTTGGCAAGTTTTATCGCTGCCGGTGGCGATTTCTTCAAGTACAAAGAATTTTACCTTTCCCATTGATGCCTGGATTGTGCTTGCTTCTCGCAACACCTGGTCTTGACATGCCCAGGTTACAACGACAACACAAGCAAATCATACTCATGGGAGGCTTTGATGCACAATCCGGAACCAGGTGTCAAAAGAAACATCGTCAACCAAGCTCTGCACGCCGCCGAGTCATAGGGGTTACGGCCGAAGCCTAGTGAGAAGGAAGAGGACAAAGTCCTGCGACCCTGCGCTTGATTGACTCTGAAGTAAAGTTTTTCCATTGATCCGTCTCAGTTTAAGGTTTGTAAAAAAAATTGGAGGACGCTTTAACTTCGCTTTTAAGAGTCGAACCTGACAGCGTGTTGCAGCACTGCCAGAAAGTCGGTGGAAAGCCATTGCCCGTTTGGCGCGACGCCTTGCCAGTTAGACAATTCGCTCTGCTACGTACGGTGAAACCGACGCGCGGAGCGGCAAACCACGTAGAAGCGCTGCAAAGCGCCTTGCCGAAACTCGCGGGACTCAAGTTGCAGTCGTAGTTGGTCAGCACATCGTTCTCGACAATCCCGATGCCATGAACGCCAGCATAGCTTCCGATCCAAACAAACAGTCAGCAAGCTGCAAGCTTCGCGGTGAACGCGCTTTGGATGCGCGCTGCGTTGTTCGCCGCTGACTGCGTGATTCCTGCGAGCCCGCAGGGCCCCACTGCGCCCGAACGAGACGAGCGGGAAGCGCTGCCGGCGTGCGCCATCTGTTGGGGCAGTGGCGTACATTGCGAGGAGGAGGAGCAGAGATTTTTAGCTCATAGCCGGCGGCGACTACACCGGCTTTTCTGCGACACGAGCTTCTTAACGCGGCCGCGTAAATACGTTGCTTAAAAATTCTTACTCTCTTTTACGCTTTGAGCAAGCACGATAACTATGAACTGAATGCGATTCACGCTGATGCCGTAGTTGAAGCACACAGACGGTGCTTCTACGCCGAGTAGATGTTTCCTCGCAGCGGGCAGTTTGCGGAAACGAGGCCTTTATTGCAAGCAAGACGTTAGAACCGTTTAAGGAAAGAAAAAAGAGACTATGCTCCAGTTCTTTGCTACAAGGCGCAATATAGGGGTGGCGGGCGCCGTGAAGAAGTGCTTCTATCGCCTTCAAGTGGCTGCGCGCAGAGCACGAGGGCCGCATGGCTCGAGTAGCGCGAGCAAAAAACGGGAGCATCCACGGGAAAGCACGGAATAAGCAGCGCTTTGCGCAAAACTAGCGACCAGAAAGGTAAGCGGGCCCTTATATGACGCGCATGCGCCTAGTCATCGGCAAGAGCAGCCTCGACGTGCGCACCGCGCCGCCTAGAGCCCAAGAGGCAACTCTGGAACGGCCCTCCGGCGTTTCTCAAATTTTGTCTATTACTGCATGTCCGCTTGCCTTTTGGACTGTGGAACGGTGCTCAGACGTTCCAACGCTTCATCAACGAGGTTACTCGGAGCTAGTGTTTTGAATCGCTGGAAGACCTGCTGCTTCCCAGTTCCTCGTCTTAGGAACACGCTGGACACCTGCGTCTGCTCAATTCTCACGCCTCGAAGATCACGGCCTCGCGATCAATCTTGCCAAGTGCGTTTTTCGGCGTGAGCGACATCGAGTTCTTTCATCATCACGTGACAGCGCAGAGAATTCGGCCTCTGGGCAGCAAGGTGCGCGCCGTCCGCGAATTTCCTGGTTCCAAGTCGCTTCGCAAGCTCACTGAGTTCCTGGACCTCTTGAACTGCCACCAACGTTTTCTGCTCTTGATTCCCCGCCTTACCCAGGACCTCACCGGCCTCCTAAAGTCATCACATGGTCCTCACACTCCTCTCAAGTGGACATCTGCCGCCGAAGACACCTTCTAGGCAGCCAAGAGGATCCTTGCCGACGCCACTCTGCTCATGCACCCCCTGGCCGACGTCCACTTGCGTATAATCACCGACGCCTCCGGTGCAGGTATAGGCGTCGTTGTGCTACAGCTTCGCCTCGACTCCTCGTGCCCGCTGAGGTTCTTCTCCAGAAGCCCAAGCCCGCAGAAACGCGCTACAGTACTTTCGGCCGTGAGTTGCTGGCTCGCTACCTCGCCGTTCGGCACTACTGCCTAATCTTGGAAGGAGCCGTTTTTCATGGGCTTATAGACAGGAAGCTTTTAAACTTTTCATTTCATTCGAAATTGAGCGCGAGGGCCGCAGGAAAAATACGGCACCTTAGCTTTACCCCTGAGTTGAAGGTGCACATCGATATTTCGAAGGCCCGGTGAACAGCGGCGCTGATGCGCTCTCTCGTGTCGATGCTTTTGCATGAGATGTACTCGACTTCGGAGCGCTGCCTGCCGTACAGGAAACAGACAGCAAGCTTCAGGCCCTCCGGGTCACCTCTCGCTCTCTTTCGTTGTCACCGATGCATCTTCCCCTTCTGCTCAGACAGTATAATGTGTGCGACGGCCGCAGTGGTTCGTCACGTCCTTTCGTTCCCACCGCTTTCCGCTGCCAAGTTTTCGATCAGCTGTACAATGCTAGCCATCATGGCATTCGTGCTGCGCAGCGGCCCGTGATATGTAGGTTTGTCTGACCTAACGTTAAACGTGATGTGCGTCGCTGGGCTCGTGATTGCTTGCACTTTCAAAGTGCGAAAACCAAGCGCTACTCTAAGTAGCCTCCACATCCTTTCCGCGCTGCCGACTGTCGCTTGAACCATGTTCGCCGGGACATTCTTGGGCCTCTTCTCCCATCAAGTAGTTTCCGCTACATCATTACGTGTGTGGACCGCTACACATGATGGCTCGAAGCATTTTCGGTGCCTGATATCATGGTGTCTACTATGGCCTCCAGATTTGTAAGCGGATGGGTTTCTCAATTCGACTGCCCCAGCGTAGTCACAACATATAGGAACCACCTTTTCGATGCGTGTAGTTTGGAGCCCTGAATTCTCTGCTTGGCGTGAGCCATGCTCAAATCACCACAAATAATCTCTCCGCGAATATCATGGTTCAACATCTACGCCGCCAGCTGAAGGCCGCAATTTTTGCAGGCGAAGCTGGCGCTTCTTGTCCTGATAACCGTCCTCTAGTTTTCCTAGTCCTTCGATCGGCATTTAAAGAAGAGCTCGAGTGCAGGGCCGCATAGCTGGTCTGTGGGACTACGCTCTCTTTGCCAGGCGATTTTTTCGTTTCAGTGCTAACCGAGGAGATATCTCCGCCTGCTACGTCTTTGTGCGTCGACACAACGTCAAAGCTTTACTGACCTCCCCTTAAGATGCATTTTAATCCGCTTCAGTGCAGGCAGAAAACTCTGAACCTGAACATCGATGGGCGAGAAGAGATCGTCGCTATGGAACGAGTGAAACCCTCCAACATCGCGCACATTTCTCTTTCGACCCGCCACTCGGACATATCAATGTCAAGTTCTTCGAATGATTAGGTCCCCGCTGTCAACAAGTATGTCTGCTGGTTACTGCGATACTCATCGCCCCTTCTCTCATTACTCCCTGGACTGGGGGAGCTGGTAACCCTGCAGTGGCACTCTGACCATTATCAGTGCTGCGGTTCCTCGGCGCACAGCACATGCTGGCGCCGGCTGCACGGAGCCCCTCGCCAAGGAGAATAGTGTTCACCAGGTTCTCGGCCGGTTCCCTTTGTCCTCGTCGCGCACCGTCTAATTTGTAGAAGATTAAGTTCCCATCCCTCTAAAGCACCCTCCTGCGGGATGTGCTACGTCGGGCAGTTGAGACACTGCCAATCCAATCGGCAATGAGAGCACCATGTGGCGGTTGATTCATTAGCAGGGGACGGTTTGTTTTTTGGCCAAGCATTGCAAGCATTACAGGCGTGTGTTTCGTAGGAGTGGATGGAAAATACATCTGGCGATATGCGGGGCCTATCACGTTAGCGTGGAAGACAATAACTGCGTCTGCACGCCTTCTCTTGGCTCGTCACAAAAAGAAGGAATATACTTTAAAAGCGGTTTGCCACCAGTGAAATTGTGCCTTTTCGCTTTTGTTGTAATCTCTCCGGGCGCATGCGCCACTTGACTGTATTTATGTACCTTCTGTCAAAGTAAAATTGTACGGGAACTCCTCCGTACTTTTCAGCATTTTTGCATGAAAAATCTTCTTGGTGTTATTTATCAGTAACTCATAATCCATGTCATCTTTCTTCTGCGTCACAAGGTAAGGGCCCTTCCACTGCATCAGTAACTCATTATGATCCGTGGGTACCAAGATGAGAACCTTGTCGCCTGGATTCAGATTCCTGTGAATGGGTTTCTTTTCATAGCAGCCCTTACAGCGTTCGCGCGCCCTTTCCAGACCTTGATGTGCAAGCCTGCATGTTTCTTTCAACTTGTCCCGCAACTCAAAAATGTATGTGTAAGTTGTCTTGAGATCTGATGCAACCTCCTTATTAGCCCACAGCTCCTTGAGTATTGTAAGTGGACCTCTAACGGTTCTCCCATACAACATCTAGAAGGGCGAGATATCAAGACTCTTTGTGGTACTTCGCGGTAAGCGAACAAAAGAGCTGGGAGATATCGATCTCTCTCAGTAGGTCTCTCCTGGCACAGTTTCTTGATCATATTTTTGAGGGTGCCGTTGAACGGTTCTACAAGCTCATTACACATGGGATGGTAATGCGTCGTCACTAACTGCCTTACTGAAAAAAGGCGGTTAATCTACTTCATTAGTTCCGATGTGAAGTTCGAGCCCCGGTCACTCAAATTTCTCTCGGGAACCCATAACGCGAAAACATTCACACAAGACGTTCCGCTATTTGGATACAGTCAATAGTTCTCAGTGGAATAGCGTCAGGATAACGAAAGGCCACGTCAACCAGTGTAAGCACATATCTATTTCCTGTGGCGGATACTGGAGAGATTGGCCCGACAATGTCAATAGCCACACGCTGAAACGGTAAGTTGATGGCTGGCATCTTCCTCGGTGATCCTAGGCACCGTTTTTTAACATCCTGGTGTCCTGAAATAATGGTGTCATGTTCTATGTGTAGAACAGTCTCTCGCACATTTCTCGGTAACACCAGCTGTTGTACCCGCCTTCCTGGACTAAACATGCATTCCCCGTGCAGAAGACCATGTACCATGTGATATTCGAATGACGTACGACTCCTTTCATTTCACTTTTTCCCTGACTCTTTCGAAGCAGGCCGTCAAGCTCTGGTCTTCTTTTTTTGCCTAATCGCAAAATCGCCCGGTGTTACGCTCAGGCACATCGTAACAAAAGTAGAGAGCGGACGCTGCGTTGCTCGGGCTGTCGCTTGAGCTCTTGTCTCCACTGCCAACGAGAAACTGACTGCACCCGTCTGAGCTGTCGCGGGCCTTTCCTCCTTTGGATGATCTTCAACGTCGAGCATCCTCCACTCCTGATCGGGGTCTTCGACACTTCTTTCACCAGTAATGTTTCCAAAGGTGAGATCGTAGATGGGTTGGTGTACACATTTTGCCACTACCTGCCCCGTATAATACGGCGTGGACACTAGAATCCTGGCTTCAGGAAGGTACCTTACTGTGCTATCTACAAGAGTGACGCCCGAAGCTTCCCCTGTAAGATCCTGCTCCTTCACCAGGCTTCTCAAAACCAAAACTGTGTTGGCTGCGCTGTCTCTAAGCACCAATATAGGACAGTCCCCTATTTGCCCATCCACCACCGGCATTGCTGCTTTCGACTTGGGTGTTCAATTCACTGCCTCATTTTCCAGCGGTGTTTGCTCTCCTTCCAGCTGTGGAACTTCATGTGGCGTGACAAGTTCTACCCTAGAGTCGACAACGCATGCAGCTTGGTCCTGCGTTCTGTATCGGCACTCATCGATAGTATGACCCCTCCTCTTACAATCTTAACACACTACCTGTGTTTATTTGGGCAGCGCTACTAGTGCGACAGTCAACTGAACGGTGTCCCACCTTGCCGCAGAGAAAACACCTTACTGGCGCCTTAGATGCACCAACATATGCTCTTGGTTTTGCCGCATCTGTCTCTAGGGCCTTTTGGGTTTCCTCCTTTGCATTACTCAAATTTCTTAGCCCTTGAGCCTCGAGGAATATGTCTGCAGTGTCTGCGAACTCTTCCAATGAACACAACTTTCTTTCAGGAATAGCTCTAGCTTTGAGCTGCAGCACGTTAAAAATTGCTCTGTGACGAGCTTGTCACGCACCCCTTCAAAACTTTTCTGTGTTTGACATATCAATCCACCTATCACTATAGTTGGCCAGCCTGCAGGAAAACTGCTTAGCGGTTTCGGAATCCTCAGGTTTCGCGGTGCGAAATCTCTCACGAAAACCCTCTGCCGTAAGCCTGAATCGTTGAAGGAGCGCCTTTTTGACTTTCTCGTAGTCCATGGAATCAGCAGCAGGCATCCATCTAAACATATTCAGTGCCTCTCCGACTAAACACATGCTGAATGCCGTGGCCCATTCACTGAGCTCCCAGTCTTCCCCAAACCTATCCGCTCGAATCGTTGGGACATGGAGACCAGCCTGCAAACGGCAGCCAGCATAGTGGACCGCTATGCCCGGGACTGTGGTCTGCAATGCTCCCCGCAGAAATCGGAATTCGTGCATCTGCGCCCCTCGCGCACATGCTCGACACAGATCAATCTCTCCCTGCAAAGCGGCCCCATTAACGAATCCAAGGAAATCAGAGTCCTCGGACTCTTCATACACAACCAGCGACGTTGCGACACAACACCGGCAGGTGGGGGACCAGGTGGGCCGCATGGTCCGCCGGGTTTCCAACAAGCGCGGTGGGTTACGATGCAAAGACGCCTAACGGCTGGCGAACGCATTCGTGACCACTCGAATCTTGTATTCGACTCCCTACCTCCACCTGCGGAAACAGGAAGAGGATGCTCTCGAGGTCATCCTCCGCAAAATCATGAAACGCGCGCTGGACCTCCCGGTCTCTACCTCTACCAGCCACCTCATGGGACTGAGGATGGTGAACACTTTCAGGGAGCTTCGGGAGGCCCAGCTCACCAACCAATACACTCGTCTCACAAAGACAGGGTCGGGTCGCCGCCTTCTAGCCCGACTTCACATCCAGCACACCCAATTCACAGAGGAGAGATGCCGCCTTCCCGTACACTGGAGACGCGCCCTCCACGTGCGGCCTCTCCCCACCAACATGTACAAAGAGGACCGTAATGGCAGGCGCCAGGCGCAGGCGGAAGCCTTGGACCGCCATTTTGGGAATAAACCAGGAGTCTTCTACGTGGACGCCTCCGGCCCGAACCCCAAGGGATGGTACACGGCCGCGGTCGTCCACGAGGGCAAAACAGTAGACGCCCTTACTTTCAAGGCCCAGTCAGCAATTCACGCAGAAGAGGTCGCCATCGCCCTGGCAGCCTCCGACTCCTCCTCCAAACACATAATCACCGACTCGCGAGGGGCTTGTCGAAATGTCGAGCAAGGGTGGGCTACTCCCCTGGCTTATCGCATCTATCAAAATTGTAGCCGAGACTCCGATCCTGCACACCGATCTATTATTTGGGCTCCAGATCACCAAGGCCTCCACGGAAACGAAGCAGCCGACGCCGCCGCCCGCGCGCTCTCTCTCCGGGCGTTTTTCTCGGGACCCGACGATGACCAGGACTCCGATTTCAATCCGGTTTACACTTTTAAGGAAATATGCGATTACTACAAATCCACCCACCAAACTCTTCCCATTCCTTGCAAAGGGCTGGGGAAGGCCAACGAGCGGGTACTCCTGCGCCTGCTCACTAACACGATGCTGTGCCCGGCCACTCTAAAGCATTTCAATCCTCAATTCGACGGGCGGTGCTCTCACTGTGGGGAGGTGTCGGACACCTACCACATGGTGTGGGCCTGCCAGCAGAACCCATCCCTACCCCCTATCCCAAACCCCACCCGAGAGGACTGGGAGGCGACCCTGTCCGTCTGCTGCACCCTCCAGGCCCAAAGGGCCTTAACGCAGTGTGCCCGGGCTGCGGCAAAAGCCAATGGGGTGCCTGACTAGGCATCCCCACCTAGTGGTTGTAAGGGCGTGACCCTTCAGGTCACGGACCCCAACACCTCTCTCTATAATTAATAAATGTTTTTACCACCACCACCACCAGATCATCTTTTTTGTCATCGAAGGGAGACATCAGCTTCCTTAGAGAAATTCTGGCCGGTCTGAGAGGTTCTCTACCCGCTAAGGAACGCTGATCACTGTCCGTGATCTCCTCATATATTCCCGCGACATGCGCCTGTTTCCACAAAAGAAACTCTTTCTCCCGTTCTATCCTTCTGTTCTCTCGCTGTTCTTCCTCACGAGCTCTTTCGTCAGCTTTCCGAGCGTCTGAGCGTGCTTGCGTCCTTTCCTCCCTCTGCCTATCTGCCTCCTCTTTCTGCCCTTCTGCCTCCTCGTCATAGAGACGCATCGCCTCTTCCTTCCTTAACCCTAGCATGAGCGCCAGTTCTAACATTCCTGCCAAATCCATACTTTCTGCCGTCGAGTGTTCGGAAAGATTCGAGTGAAAGGAAAAAGGAAACAAAGAAATGAATCCTGGCTGGCTCGACATTTACCTTTGTCACGGATCTCCCCGGAGCACACTTGGACCGAAAGAATAGACTAGGCGACATGTGTACAAACACATATGCACATTAAATACACCCTACGTGACACACACACACTAGTACACAAAACTAACAAAACTAACACAAAACACAGACTATAAATACACACGACCCGGGAACTGTGCTACCAGCGTCTATTACTATTGTTCTACTGTTAGTGGTCGGCGTTCGTGCTCACGGTTGGTTTGGTGCGGCTGCGGCGTTGTATGAATCCAGTAGCTGGCATCGAGGCGGCATTCGACTTGCTTGGACTGGCGTCACTGGCGGCCTCGCTGGCTGCGTCGTAAGAGCTCCCTGTCCAAGCGCCCGTGGAGGTGATGCCGGTGTTTTTGGCGTTAGGGGCACCACCGGGATGGGCGGCAACAGCGCTGGAGACATCCCTGGCCGTAGCAGGTGGTATCGTCCTCCGTTAACTCCCCGGAACGGGCTCAGGCATGGCAGGAAGTCTAAGATGCGAAGCCGTAGAACGCGAACTCACCGGAGCAGTAGCCGGCGTCGCTGTCTTCCAGCCAAAGCGTCCCTGACCCACCGGAGCCTCCGCTTCTGTTTTCCTCCCATCCGTGCCTCGCTCTCCTTTTCCCTTTTATAGCCTTGGCGTTAGTACACGTAAAACCTTGTCGTCGTCTTCTTCTTCGTCTTCTGTTCTCCACCAATCATCTCTCCCCACCTCACCGAATGCTTCTTTATCTTTATTCTTCGGTTAATCCACGTCGTCTTCTTCACACCTCTCGTTCATAATTTTATTTTTGACTCCTTATTATATGTGACACAAACGTAAATGCTTGCAAAGGGGCAAACTGGGTAAGGATGACAAATGGGCTTTGTGGTTGTTAAAGCGGAAGCGAAATGATGTGGTCTGACCATATACTCTTGCCTACACACCTCACAATGAAGTTTGTAAATCATATTGCTTGAGTCGCAGTCGAGGTCTTCGCTTATGTGAAACACAAAGTTGTCGAAGTTAGATTTTGCCATTTTAGTGTCTAAAATGTGCGGACAGACTTTGCACCGGGGTTTTCATCATGGGTGGCACCCACCCTGGGTAGATTTTTATTTATTTATTTATACAGAATACCCGTAAAGGCCCTGGAGAGGGTATTACATAGGAGGGGGGCACAGGCAAATGAACAGAATAAAACAAAACCACAAATATAAAACAACAAAACCAAAAATAAGACACTTCGCATGACATAAGTAAGCAAAAGAATCAAAAGAATGGCGGCGCGGCAAAGAACGAAGATTACTGCAGTATTAAAATTATACAAACAGAACACTAATGCAATGAATCATTTAATAACATACCCTGCAATAACATACCCTGTAAAGGAAGCCATGAAAAACTAACAATGTGTGCGAAGAGTTAAGCAGTAGTTATTGAAGATATAAGATTAAAATATTTATCAGGATCAGTGGTGGTTGCGATTTGTGAAGGCAGATTGTTCCAGTCAGATATTGTGCGTGGTAAGAATGAATGCGCATAGTTAAATGTTCTGTACGTGAAACGCCTAAATTTAAAGGGATGATCGCGGCGGTCAAAAGTCGAAGGAGGCAAAGAAAAAAAAGTCGTTATGAAGTGATGGATGATGATAAAGTTTATGAAAAAGTGATAGTCGTGCAATTTTGCGGCGCAGGCATAAATCCTGGAGACCTGGGCGTTTCTTTAAGGCTGTGATGCTGGTGTTACGTGAATAATCGGAGTAAATAAAACGAACGGCACGGTTCTGAAATGATTCAATGTTATTTATTAGGTAAGCATAATGTTAATAGGGTGGTTCCATGCTAAGTCTGAATGAAGGTGAAGTCCTAAGTACTTATACGTGGTGACTAGCTCGAGTGAGCTATTATTTAAGGAGTATGCTGTTTGAATTCGAGACATTCGGTTAGTAAAAGACATAAATTTAGTTTTTGAATGATTAAGTTGCATAAGCCAGGTTGAGCACCATGCTGTTACTGAATCCAGGTCAGATTGAAGGGATTGGCAATCGGTGTTAGAATAAATTTTGCGATAAATTACACAATCATCAGCAAAAAGTCTGATATGGGAAGAAATGGAATCCGGTAAATTGTTGATAAATATTAGGAAAAGTAAGGGGCCAAGCACACTTCCTTGTGGGACGCCAGAGTGTACTTGACTGAAAGACGAATTGTGGTTATTGACAGCTGTAAATTGAGACCTGGAAAAGAGAAAAACTTTAACCCATGCAATGACAAGAGGGTGAATATTAAGCAGTGCTAGTTTCATTAATAACCGGTCGTGAGGTACAGCCGTCCTGATTTTTAATAATATAGCGCGAGCGTCGTCCAAACTGTTTATAAGCGCCTTATAACGGCGATAAGCGTGCAACACGGCGAGAGTTCGCGCTTGCGCACGAAGGAAGAGCGTCGTCTGCTACGCTGTTCCGATCACGAGGACACACGCCCTGCCACAATATCTGTTCGCAAAAAACCGGCGGCCAGCAGAGCACATGTGCATGGCTCAGATGTTACGGTGAGACATTCGAAAGCTGCGATGCTTTTTTTACACCGTATAGAAATTGAAAGGCTGGTTAAAGAGCTGGTTGGTGCCCCTTTTATCGTGTTCCCACCTCGCGGGGGGCTGCTCAAATCAGAGGGTTCGCATTCCAGGCAATGGCTTGCGCGTGCTGCTGTATTTCCCTTCTTGTTACTTTTTCTTAACTTAACTCTGCGTCGTCAGCGCGGCCTCCTGTAGTAGGAAAAAAATAACGAAAGCATGTCTCAGTGTAACACCTTAGTCATGCACATGAGCTCTGCTGGCCGCCGGTTTTTTGCCAACGGATATTGTCGCAGGGCGTGTGTCCTCATGATCGGAACAGCGTAGCAGACGACGCTCTCCTTTCGTGCGCGTGCGCGAACTCTCGCCGTGTTGCAAGCATATCGCCGCTATAAGGCGCTGACAAGCAGCTTGGTCGACACTCGAGCTATATTATTAAAAATCAGGACGGCTGTACTCTGTCGAAAGCTTTAGAAAAATCAAGAAATGTGGAGTCTACTTGAATGCCAGCATCAATCGATGAATGTATGTCTTGAATGAATCCGGCAAGTTGCGTTTCGCATGAGTAGCCTTTACGGAACCCATGTTGATATTTAAAGATAATGTTATCTTCTTCAAGATAGTTAATTACCTGCGAGTGAATTACGTGTTAAAGAAGTTTGCAAACAGTGCTAGTTAATGAAATGGGTCGGTAATTTAGTGGTGAGGAACGATCACCAGACTTGAAAATTGGCACAACTTTAGCTAGGCGCCAGTCCAGCGGAGATCACGCCTGATGATAGAGATTGTGAAAAAATAGCGGACAAGATGCGATGAATACCATCAAATGAATTTTTTAGTATTTTGTTATTAAAGCCAAAGTGATCTGATGCTGATGTTGTTTTAAGCTTCCCTAGTAAGGATAAGATACCTGTCTCACTGATACATATTTCGTACATTGACGTATTAGAAGTGCTGACAGAAATAGGAGGTAGAGGGAGATCTTCGCGGGTAAAAACGGATGTGAATGCGTCATTGAAAAGTTCGGCGCATTCGGCCACTGGAACACTGCTGCATTCCGCGTTGGTAAGAGTAATGTCAGGATGATTAGCGGGGTTTGTTTTCTGCCAGAACTTCTGTGGATTGTTTGTTAGCATTGCCGGTAGATCGTGTGTGAAGAAGTGCCTACGTACAGATATCAACTCAGACTGATATTCCTTATCACATAGTTTGTACCGTTGCCAAGATTCGGAGTGTCTGTTCTTGACGACTTGTCTGTAAAGGCGCTTTTTCTTGTTATTAAGGCGACATAGATGCCTATTAAACCAAGGCGCTGTGTTAGTGCATGTGATACTGATGACTGGTATGAATCTGTCAATGAGAGTAGCAAGTTTCACGCTGAACAGGTTCCAGTTCGTTTCCACAGAGCGTGACGAAAAATCGTGAAGAAAATGATCGGCAAAGACTGACAACTGAGCGCTTATTTCACCAAAGTTTGCTCGGTTGTAGCACCTTATTTGTTTAGTGCGAGTTACCTTTTTATGGGGCACAAAATTCAGGTTACCCGTGATTATGGAATGGTCGGAAAGGCCTTCTAAGAACGCAATGTTGGAGCAAAGGTAAGGATCACTTGTCAAGATAAGATCGAGAATATTGGCTGTAGTGGCGGAACGACGCGTAGGTTCAAAAATAAGTTGTTGCAAAGAGAAATCGAGACAGGACTGGAGGAAAGCCTGAGCTTCAGGATCATTGGCAGGAGCTGTTAATGAAGACCAGTTAATAGCCGGAAAGTTAAAGTCACCAATTAAAAGTAAGCTTGAATTCGGGAAACGACAAGTAAGATCGCTTAGTAAATTAGAAAACTGACTTGCGAATGAAGAATTCATGTCCGGAGGGCGGTAAATGACGCCAATAATGGCGACCGTGGGACCACAACTCAACTGGACCCATACCGATTCTAGGTACGACGTGACCTCGATAGGCACAGCAGTGAGCACTTTATTGACAGCCAGAAGGACACCGCCACCTCTACGGCCTGTGCAATCACAACGAAATACGTTGAATTCGGAGTCACAGGCGAAAACGACATCATCAGGAACCATGTCATTTAACCAAGTCTCGGTAAGCGCGATGACCGAGGAGCAGCATGAATCAATTAAAGAAGAAAGTGCTACGTTTTTAGAAAGAACACTCCTTATGTTAGTGTACAGAAAATTGACATCGTAATTGGAGCAACGCTGCGTGTTTGGCCGCACGGGGGGTTTGCCAGCCACTTTACGGGAACTGGAAGGAATGCGTCAGGCAAGGGACACGCGCACTGCGCTACTGGTTTGGTCATCCCAGAAATACGAGACACCATTGATAAGCAGTTTATCAAAAGACAAACGGACCTTCTTTTGTTTTCGCATTGACAAACAAGTCTCTCAAGTTCTCGTCCCGGTGGTACACCACTCGGGGCGGTTCCTTGAATATTAGTCACAACCTATTACTCTGTCTGATTGTACTAAAATTACAGCTTTGTGTAGGTGAAGATGAAAGACGACAGCAAAACAAACCTAATCCTGACGTTCACCTCAACGGCTCCCAGAGTAAGCAACATACCAAGGCGGAAGTGCTATTCGGAGATCAAGGGTCCGGATCCCACCGGCGGCATGGTTGTTTTTTCTGCTGCTTAATAAGTAATTTTCTTGAAGCTTCAGATTAATCGAGCTATTATTTTCCCACTAATCAGCACTGCAAAAAATCGAAAAACATTTCTTATTTACTTTGGTTTCGGTGACGGTCGGCGTGCTTAATATGTTTTCAAAGGAGCCGCTCATTTCCTTTGCGTTGTCTGCGAATAGCTTAACGATGGTCTCGGTTCTGCCAGCCTTGATGTCATAGGTAGCATAAGAGGACTCTCGCAGTTCCCGCCCTCGCCGTTAGATGACGTTCCACGTCCAACTCGCGCTAATACAAGACGTGCCACGTCCGCCGCTATGACATGGTTGGCGCTGGTGAACACTCTGAAGTTTCGCTTACACACAATAAACATAAATACCCACGAGAGCAGCAGTCTGGACAGCCGTCGCCGTAGCTGAGTTTGTAGAGCACGGGACGCAATATTCTGAGGTCGTGGGTTCGGATCCCACCGGCGGCATGGTTGTTTTTTGCTGCTTTATAATTAATTTTTTCGAACCTACAGATTAATAGAAATATCATTCTCCCACTAATCAGAACTACAAGCTATAGATAAACAATCCCGTTGGTTTTGGCGAATGTTGGCGTCCTGTATATATATATATATATATATATATATATATATATATATATATATATATATATATATATATATATATATATATATATATATATATATATATATATATATATATATATATTGGCGTATAAAAGACAGGTTGTCCAGGCTAACTTTCTCCAATGGTTAAAAAATAACATATTTGAGGAAAGCCAGAGAAATGACTTACATACAGCTACTACCCGTCTTGCGCATCTAGGCAATTTTTCGTATTGCTATATATAAGTAGTAATTAAGATTATATTTCTAAATGCGTCACGCTGGCAGACTGGCTCGCGCGGGCATCGGAACTACCGTCGACATATTTGCCTGCCGGGGCAATGGGGTCGTCACGCCTTGCGAGCACCTGATTTCGTTCACTGAAGCCAGGATTGAGAGCAGCGCCGCCGTGGTGCGCGAACCCGCTTGTCAAGTGTCAAGTGAAAGGTGCTCTCCAACTTTGCTATTCACATCTGCTGTCTAAAGTCAATATTTACGCATTTAGAAAAAATTATCTTAATTCCTAATTAATTAATTGGAAAACAAAAAATTGCCTATGATGCGGAAACCGGTTGGTAGATGTATTTAAGTCGCTTCCCTGGCTTACCTCTAATCTTTTTTACTCCTTAGCGAAAGTTAGCCTGGACACCCTCTATATATACTAATAGGTTGAGATAAGGAGACATGGCCACGGCACGTATGTGGCAGGTGCGCTGCCTGCTTTTGCGCACAACTCCGGCGAGGATGAGGGCGAAAACAAAGACGATGAAGGATTTTCTAAAAATAGCGCGAAAAACCAGGACTTCAGTGGTAGAAAACACAGGACAAGCGCTTGTCCTGTGTTTTCTACCCTTGAAGTCCCGGTTTCACGCGCTGTAATTTTTAAATATGTATCACCATCTCGCCTGCCTTGATATCGTGAAGAATTTTCTGCAGAACGGGAACGGTGACTGATATTCATGCATAAACAGAGAGAAATACGCTCTGCTTTGCAAGTACGATGCTTCATCTAAGCCGTGCAAATCGACACAATGCATAGAATGCACTTGAAATACTTTGCTCGCCGCGGTGGCTCAGTGGTTTCGGCGCTAGGCTGCTGGCCCGGAAAGACGAGGGTTCGATCAAAGCCGCGGCGGCCGCATTTCGATGTAGGCGAAATGAAATAAGCCCGTGTATTATGCGATGTCAGTGCACGTTAAAAAACCCAGTTGGTCGAAATTTCCCGAGTCCTTCACACGGCGTCACCCCTACCCTGAGTCGTTTTCGGACATTAACATTTTATAAACCAAACAAAACATAATAATTTTATAAATAACAAAGCATAACCATAATAAACAATTCAAAACATGGGCACACAAAACTAGAGCATCTAGTTTGGATTTAGCATGACTACGGAATTTGACCCTTATTTTTGTAAAACGCGCTTTGCAAATGGAAAAGGCCAGATAATCTGCACGTTTCATAGTCGGCCTTATGCGTCCCCTCAACCACTAGTAAACTTATCGAGCTATCTTGAAACGCTTACGAGTGAAGATTCCCCCCGAGGTATCGTGCAGTCTGCATTTCATTACATTATTAAGCATTTCACTTTTTCAAAATATGTTCCGAAAGCCTCAGGCGGTGACAATTCGAACAGTGTTTTCGACTTCTTACTTAGCAGTACACCGGTTGCACAAGTTTTGCCCAAATTTATCCAGGAATTAGCGATCATAACAGCATCGTGGTTCATGTTCTCGTTGAGAATTTGCTTTCCCCGAGGAAACCGCAAAAATAATCCATGGTTAGAGAGAAGCAAATTATGGGGAAATCATCCCAGCGCAAAAGGCCGACTTCCCAACGTCTGATAAGCTTGCTGGAACAGTGCGCATAGAAGAATTTTGTAACATTGTTAAAGCAAAGGGGAGTCGAGGGCGCGAATTTTGCGTGCCATGCTGGGTCCTATAAGGTTATGCGCTTGTAATAAACCCTGGTTAACCTGGAAGCTACGCCCTCTGGTTCTCCGTGAGAAACAAATATATGCTAACCTTAAGAGAAATAATTTGCTGGCGCAATTTGCTTTGCTCAGTGGAATAAAAATGAATTTTTAAACGCACAATGGAGTTCGAAAAAAGTTTAATTTTTAACCACGAGCAAAATTAGCGCAGCACTTGAACAACTTTTGTTAGTTCATCCACGTAAAGGGCAGAGATGAGAGTTGCACCACTGCCCTATAATAGCATTGAACCATTGAACACGATTCTCCTTGCTACTATTCATTCGAAGTTCGCACTTGTACCACGTACGATATTGGAGCTCCGTGTCAACTTCGAGTAGGTCGTATTCCGTTGGTGTCTTTAGGATATGTGCTGGTTGTCAATTGTTCAATTATATCAAAAGAGAAACGCCTTTGGGCATCGCTATATCTCAGCTGCAATTCTCATGAGCAGTTCAGAGGCTTTATGTTTGTACCTTTCTCGGTTATTTCAACTGTTTCTGTAACATTTTGATTTTAACCTGACTGCACGTTACACGGGTCATGCTTATACATAAATGTGAGGTAGGCAGCAACGTTCACTATTACTGACCGCAGTCGTTAAAATGTATTCCGCGCAGAGCAATAGGGCGGGTAATTTATTGTTCTGTCATGAAAAATCTTGCAACGCATAATTATCGAAATAACAGACAGCGCGGTCTTTGCCACAAGTTTTCATGATTAACACATCTCGTGAATTTTACACTTGACTTAGATATAGTTATTGACAAGCACTCAGTTGTTCATAGTGCATTGTTGTCTTTTCGCGATAGATTCGATGTTGTAGAGCATGGCCTGCCTTCATCAAATGTTAGAGCTTAATGGAGAACAAAGCGCACTAACCGATTGACTGGTTTTGGTTTTATGTGATTTTTCTTCCCAGAGCGACTTAGTTTATGGGGTCGCCGTAGTGGAGGGCTGTGGAAATTTCGACCACCAGGGTTACTTTAAGCTCCTCTAATGTCGCACAGTACACCGGCCTCTAGCACTTTGCGTTCATCGAAATGCCACCGCCTCGGTCGGAATCAAAACGTCTCTCGGGTCAGCAACCTAGCACCATAACAACTTTGCCACCACGGCGGCTTCCAAATCAATTGATAAATATTTATTGCAAAAGCAACACTTAACCAGCCAGCTCGGCACGTCGCAGTCGCTCTTCAGCCGTATGCCGTGGCCCACGAACGACCTTGAGCAGCCGTTGCCTAGCAACGCCGCAACCGCGCTCCAACAGATGGCGCTGCCGTCAACGCCGCTGCTATCGCCGCTCGCTCCACCAGATGTGTTCCGCTGGGGTAGAGGGAGAGGAGGTGTCGCCTCGCGGGGGTATATATGCAGGTTTTACAGCGCCGCATTACGGGGGCTGCCATCTTTGATCATGTGAGCAGGCCGCCATTAAATGCCTCCTGACTGCTCGGCGCGCGCCTCTTGTGACGGCTGCTGCGCCTCAAGGCTTGGTTCCGACAGGCAGTGCTTCGGCTGATACGGTTGTAATGGAGTGGGCGGACGACACTAAGGTTTGGTCAAAGCTCCTAAGGGTGTGAGAGCCCTATTTTGATGACTTGAGGGGTGAAAGCGCGATCGCGCTTCATGTCGCGAAGAGCAGCTCAGCTCTCCCTCTTCGAGCCAAAGGATGAATCGCCGGAATGCTTCTTTTGCATCCACTGAAGGCTTTGCTGACTGTTTGTGTTGTCTAAAACGGCAGCGTTTAATGCTCCTGCGGCAGCGCAGGTCGTTGTCATGTTGTGTACCTGCATGCAGACACCGCTCTAAAACACTCACATGCTCATCGTACGCATTTGTTTACAACCTGTTACCGGTGCTTAGGAAACCCAAAATAATTTCTCCTGGTTTGTTAAATACAGAAAGGCGATAAAAAATAGACACGCAAATGTTAACTTTTATGGTAGCCATATCATGCATAAAGCAGTCTTCACGAGCTGGCGAGCAATCTTTTTGAAGGATTCCGCGATATTATTGTTAGAACGCGCGCATGAAAGCTCGTTAATACTATACAAAGTTCAGAGTTGTCAGCCCCACATATAAAATTGTGGTAGGCTCTACGCTCGATATGCAGACACGAAAATAGTCGAGGTCTCGTTGATGGTAAGTAATCAGCTTCACTGTAAGCGCTGAACTGCGGAGTCACTTCTAGTGACTGTCTCGCATGAACCGCGAGGAAGTGACAACCGCCTAGCACACCAGCCGTAACGCAAATGCTTTATTCCGAATACAGTGCATGAAAACCGCGCTACTTGGAGCGGAGCTAAACAGTAGCACCAAGACATCATGTAACAGATGGACTGACGGTAAACGTTGTCTGCTTATGCGGCTGTGCACAGCATAATCTGCAATAGCGCTATGTAGGAGCGTAAGTCGTCCTTCTTTTCCGCACCTAATTCGTCCTCGCGAGCGCTGCTGTTAGTAATGACCGCACCCCTTAACTTACGAGCAATGGAGTCTCGCTACACACGCGGACGCAACTGCACAGCATCTGAAAGCACGAAGTGACTGTTTCGGTGGCAGAAATGTGGCTATGTTGTGCACATGACGTCGCAGATTTGCCAAGATCGTAACATTTCTTTCTATATTCGCTATCTAGCGCTGGCAAACGTGTTTGTTGTGTTCGCCGGTTCGGATAGGGTGTATGCCGAACGGGCGCGACAGGGAAAGTACGTCCTTGTACAGTTCGGTTAAGTGATGATCGCATCTAGCACCTTCAACTCTCTGTCTCAATTCGTGCAGTCCATTACACAGTACACTACGTATTTCTTCTGCCTTTCCACATCTCCGCAGAAAGAACACATCCGGCCGCCACCCGCGATATTCCCACTGCTGCGTCGAGGCGTACACGCTGGCGACTTACGAGGCCCGTAATGGCGGCGTGTTCTTAGCGCGCCTGTGGCGCCATCTGGCCTCAAACAGAAGAACCAAGCGCTGTAAACGGACTATATATGCGCTCCGCCTCAGTGGATTCTGGTCGTTATGGAGAGCACGAAAGAGAGGCAACAACGAAAGAACGAAATAAGGAAGAGACAATGCGCTCAAGAGACGGCATAATTACGCGCCGCACGACTCGAGAAGCGTCGTAACGAAGATGCTGCTAGAAGGTGTGCCACGTCTTGGGGTGGCTCTTAAACTGCGGATGAGACAGATTTGAGTTTTTGAGAACGTCGGAGTGAGACGCTGCGTTGCAAAATGTCGAGGAAACGAAGCTTTCTAAATTCAACTAGGTTTAACCAGAGCTAAACCGCAGCCAATTTTTTCTTCGCGGCAGCGGTCTTTAGTTTTGAACACTGTTTTTTCTTCGGTAAATGCCGAAATACCTTCCGGAGAACCTCAGTGATCAGTACTGCCTACCACTGTGTATCACCACTTTGAAGAATGCGAGACACATATTTACGCAGATTTAAAACTGGTGTAACTGAAAAAATACGTCGTGAATAAGGGTATAGCTTGATCAGCCGGCAATCTTAGGCAGATTTCGCCATATATTTGGCGGAACAAATTGCACCACTGTGCCCCCAAATGAGGCGGTTTTGCACCCCTAGCACGTCTGTTTTTACCAGATTGAGTAATTGTGTTTTCTGTATTTCGTGAGCGATGTCGATTACCAGACAAAAACAATGACCGCTGGTTTAGCATCAATAACCAGAATATATTGTTCGAAAGCACATTTTTTTTTGTAGGTGGACACCACCGCCACTGACCCAGAGAGCCAGTTATACCCGGTTCAAATTTTCCTGCGTCAATGCCAATTTAACCTTTATACCACGTCTCTGCAGCAATGTTGTCAACGCCAACGCGTATTCCTCGAGCACAATATTTCTATCAGAACGTTGTCCAGGACAGCGCATGCAGCACACATCTATCGGTCACTCCCGAGAATATTTGTTTGATAGTAGTATAGGTAGATGAAGAAGACGATGTGCAACGCACAGCGCGAAAATATGTTGCGCTTAACACGTTGCGTTTACGGTTCCTTCACTTTAGTAAATACTGCGTTAAAAAGTGGCAATAGCTCAGTGCCCTCCCGTAGTGGCCAGCGAAGCTTATCTGTTCGAGCCGCGCAGGGCTTGAATATCAGTTGCGAGCATTCAAGTCATTTGTTTTTTGGTTGATTTAACTTCGCACACAAACGCTAATACCACAAGCATACAAGCATCGCAAGTTCTACCTCGGGGTTTGCTCATCAGAATATTTCTTTTGAACTTATAGGATCGCAAGGCCATATATAATTCGAGAAAGCCGTTGGAGTGCTTACGACACATGTGTCAGGATGTACCACAACGAAACTTCGGCTCTGCTTTGATTCCTTTACGACACAGTGGTTGGTGTCTTTTCACTCTGCTCAATTGTGACATAAGAAATTTTTTTTTCCTTCGCTTGGTGTGTCTCTTATCTGTACTCATTTTTTTTTCTCACCGCTGCTCTCTGTCTGGCAGGCGGATAGGAGGAATACGGCACAAACTTTTAATGTCACGAAGAAGAGACATTAATTATTGTTTGCCTACGATAACAATAACGACATGATAGAATTTGACGGGGAACATTTGGACTTGGCGGAGAAAGACATGATTGAAGTTGAGGCGGAAATTCAGACTCATCATACAGAAAAATCAATATCACCACAACATTGGGACAACGGCCTCGCTCAATCTCTACAATTAACAACACTCTGTGCCGTCCGCGGCCACCTTATCCCAGCAAACTTCTTAACCTTTACCACCCACGTGACTTTCTGCCGCCAGCTGCTGCGCTCACCTGTTCTTTAAATCCAGTCCTTTACCATTAATGACCATCGATTGGGTTGTAGTCGCAATAAAAGCCCTACACCATCCTATTTCTTCGTTTCGATTTCAATTAGGATATAATTAACCGGTGTTTATTACCTAACCCACTGTGCCCTCTTTCTGTCTTTTAACGTTGCACCTGCCATTTTTATTTTCATAGTTCACGGGCTATGGGGTTCTAGGCATCAGAAATATACAGGCCCTTAAACTCCGTGAGTACGCGCAATAATGAACTCAGACACCACTTATTCATATCAATCAAACATGTACGCTGGTAGGAAGGCCGAAGGCAGGAAGGAATGTACACGGGCTTCGGTGCGCTGTCTTACTGGCAGATTTAGTAGTAAGCACCAAACCATTGCTGGTCCGAGGAGACTAATAGGCGAGTCGCAACGTTGTCGCTGCCTGCAGGCCCCGCACAACTAATGTTTAAAGGTGACAGTGGCGCTGTGATGGGTCCAGGATCTATCTACGTGCTCGGTTTAAACGAAGGACCGTCACGACACTAGCTAACTGCTCCGTGAAGCTGGACCTGATATTAAAATGGAACAGCGGAGAGGGTTACTGCAGACCAGAGGCGCTCGGCAGTGGAGGTGCGCGGCTGTGCTGGTTATGACGACTCTTTTCCAATGGCTGACTAGAGGCGGCCGCGCCCCGAGCAAAGAACCGACATCGCGCACCAGAAACAGGTTGTATCACTTCAGCACCTGTTCTACCTCTTGCCCATTTGTTCTTCTTCTCCCCGCCGCCCTAATGCACTATCCACATCGCCATATTGACTTTGGCGTGGGCTGCGTAAATGGCGTGAAGTTGAAAAAAATGTTGAAATATTAATTCAACACATCGCACAGTTTGTCGAGTGCACTTGTGATTTACGGTGGCAAGGGAGTGTTTCTATATATTTAGAGCACTAATAAGTGGCGAATTTGGCTGGACAGTTGGCTCTCTTAAGCTAGACGAGAATACGTGTGTCCCAAATTGCAACTTTTTGCGAGGTAGTTACGTAGTTTTTGTTGTCTTTGCAGACATAGCAAACGAAAGCTATTTGAATATGGCGACGAAAGTAAGAAAAAAGGTAAAAAAAGCTGCGGACATCCTCTAGAGTACGGGGAAATGAAGATGTTTGACGGCACGGATCTTATTCGGGGCAGGGCATACTCTTGAAGCGTTGATGAGTCAGGCAAGGACTGTGAGTTGTCGTCCACCGCATGGCGTTTTGCGGTGTTGAGAATGAACCTGGCATCGCGGAAAAGAGCAAGAATGTCTGAAAGTCTTTCAAGCCGGGTTGCAAACTTCGGATAAAAGATCACAACATTGTCTAGCTAGCAGATCATGTTGCCCATTTGAATCCATGAAGTAGCGAGTCCATCATCCGTTCGGAAGAGACCGGTGAATCGTATAAGCCGAACGGCAGCAATTTAATCTAATAGAAACTGTGGGGAGTAACAAGGGTGCCTTTTGTCTGCACAGGTCAACCTGAGCGATTTCCCTAGAACCGAAACGAAGGTGAATGGGTAAGAAATAGTGGGTTCCATGGACACAGTTCAGGGCATAGTCTAAATTTAGGGAACTGGATAGACGCCTTTTTTTCTTATTCGGTTAAGGTGTCCATAACCGACGGAAAAGCGCCAGGTACCGTCACTTTTTAACTAAAATCAAATGGCAGGCTCAAGGACTGGAAGATGGTTTAACGATACATTTTCCAACATTCTGTCGACTTCCTGCTCGATCACGACCCGTTCAGTGCTAGACTGCGTACGGCCGTCGACGAACAGGGGTGGAGTCGCCGGTGTGTTCGCAATGCTTAGCAATTGAAGTTCGCCCCAAATAACGGTCCTCTGAATCAAAGATGGCACGAAAGGACTCCAAAACACACTGGAGATAATGAGTTAGGGCTGAAGATAGATCGTGAGCGGTCTTTGTCAAGTACTCGTCACCTGACACGGCGATAGTAGAGGATGAACAACTACAAGAGGACCATACGTGCGTGGTATGAGACGATGTGCAGCACGCGTATATTCGGCTATGGGTTACCAGCGGCATTTCTTGAGTGAGCGACTGAACATAAGGGGTGGAGTTGAAAACTGGAAGGTACACGTGGTTTTAAACAATAGTCACAACTGTCTGCAGAACAGGAAGATCCTTACAGATTAGAACGTCGGTAATGGGACAAACATTAGAGTCACTGTTGGGGAAGGCTGGGCACAGAAGAAAGAAACAAGTCGTGGCTTCTGGAGCAAAACGAAGAAAGTTTGGCAGTACACAGGCGGTGGACGACGAGTTAGAGCAGTTCCGGTAAAATTGGAGGGCTAGCGGCCGTGCACTTGTGGCACAATAGATGAGGACCGAATGTTCAGACAGAAAGTCAATTCTGAGGCTGAGGTCATGGGCGCAGTGTGCGAGAACTTACTCGGAAGCATGTCGGCAGCTAATGGAGGCATGTGAATGCACACTTCAACAACGGCTGGTGTTCCTCCATCAGCCACATGGACAACGACTGAGTGAGCAGGCAAGAGCACTTTACTGGAGCGATGACGAACTGTGGGAGACGTAACAGACACCTGGGCTCCGGTATCAGTCAGTGTGGAGACGGGTACACTGTACAATTGCTCGTCGATGAAGTGCGTCGTGTGAGCAGACTCAAAGTAGGACTTTCTGGCCTGGTCGTATGAGCAGATCTTGTAAACGAGGAAGTTAAAAGCATCATGGACGATGCCTTTTAGCACGTGCTGAATATTAACGGATTTGGACATGTGGGCGTCAAATTTGACGCACAAAATAAGGGCGTCTTCATTGTAGCAAAAAGGTATGGCTTAGTTTGGGTTTGGGCGAAACCAGCAAGCTCTTTCTTCGCAGCGAGTTGACGACGTACTGGCTTCCCAAAGAAGTCGCGAATGTTTTGCTTTCAGATATCTCCGCCCGTGAAAGTTTGAGTGTGGTGGGGTCGTGCGGAGACCCAGGGACATGGGAGACACGAATTCCTCTGCACAATAAAGTTTCTCTCTCTCATGCGTATGTCTTCGTGCGTGTCAAACCACACAATAGCACTACCCTTCATACAGAGTATGACGTTAGCGACCATTAAAGAGGGGTCCCACCGTCTCTAGCTACTCCCACGCTAATATATTTTGAGCTAGTCTTTGATATCAATGGAGCCTGTGTTAATAAACGTGCCAGGACCTCGCGGGTGCAAACTGATTGTAGGGGTTCCCTATGCCGGTGCAGCGTGCTCGTTGCTCAGCATGTCTGTAGAACTTCGTAAATGATGTCCGCTGCGCAACACCGTGTTGGCGCCAGCGGCAGACGACACTTCCACCAATAATGTACGAGAAGACAAATATTTACAAAAAGGGGAATGAAGGAATGTACAGAGAGAGACAGCCAGAGACAACAAAGGGGCGATCGGCCTTGCACCAGAACGCACACTTCATCCTGGCCGCCTTCCACGCACACGCTCAACACTCGTCCTCCTCGTTGTCCACGTCAGCGGCCATGACAATATATTGGGCATGAGAACGAAATGAATGGCACAGCTGCAGGTGTCATTAAATGTAAGCAAGTACCTGCTTCTGCATGTCGCCTTTACAACTAAGTGCTCCTACCGAGATTCATATTTGAAAACAGCGCAAACAACGGACGGGGAAAGCACAGGACGAGACTAGGGCACAGGCGCTGATGTGCCGCTTCCTCCCGTGCTTTCCCCGTCTGTTGTTTGCGCGGTTTTCAAATATGAACTTCAGCCAACTCGCCAACTTTCGGTGTTAACTCCTACCGATAGCTATGCATCAAATCCATGGGTATAATTACGCGTATATTAAGCGAAGGAACTCAAACACTTAGGTGTCTTTACGTCTGGCCATGCGGTTCTAGGATTTTAAGCCGAAATTTCGGTCCCCTGCCAATTAGTTCGACGAAAAAATTTCGGGAAACACTTAAGCACCGCCTTTAAGGGTATTGCGCGTTAGCGTTATTAGCTCCCATCAGCAGATTCCTATCAAACACAGTCACTGTTCTATGTTCATGTTCACACGTTATCACAGTTATCAAAAAGCAATTTCCAGATTTTCGTCTTTGAACACAACCACACCGCAGTTTACACACCTAATGCTACTCTAATTTGTACCCGACCTATTCCCACGTGTCGAGTTCACTCCACTAATTACCCCATTGCTAGGCCTCACATTAGGCCACCGAAACACAAGCATCACCCTCACTTGCACCCCAACCATTTCAATGTGCCTACATGCCGTAATGGGCAGTCTGCTTGGCTAGCAACCCGACGGCAAATTTTTTTGAACATTTTTCGTTACATAAAATAATATTTCACAGTGCAAGTCCTCCTTTCTAGACACCCACGCATGACGGCAAGCGTGAACTGTTCCTCAACGCAAGACTCCCAGGACAACACCCCGTTTTGCGCTGAATGGGAGAGTTCTCATAAGTATGATAGATACTCAAGTAAGCCGTAGTATGGTTTGGTTTATGGAGGTTAAACGTCCCAAAGCGACCCAGGCTATGAGGGGCGCCGTAGTGAATGGCTTCGGAAATTTCGACCAAGTGGGGTTCTTTAACGTGCACTGACATCGCACCAGGCATAGCAAGCAACACACATCGGTGCTGTGTGTGTTGCTTATCTCTATCTTGTCCCGTTTTTCGAGCCGTTTTAAGTCTTGAGCCGTAGTATGTTGGGACCTTTAAATATAGCAGTTAAAAGGAAACAATAAAAAAACAAGGCAGTCAGTTTTGTCTTCAGGCATCATTACAGAACACTGATTGCGCGAGACCAAACTCCCCACTGGCCGGATATGACAACTCGCAGGAGAAATATGCAGCCGAAAATTTTCATAGAATATAACATTCCCATGAGGCGTTAGAAGCGAGAAATGCATTAAACCCACTTCGGATATAACCGAAAGAAATTCTCACCCCTTGAAAGAAAATGAATTTATTTTAAAGGTGACACTTTCAGGCATATTTTTTTCTAGGGGGCATGTACCTAAAATTCTCCTTTTTTTTTAATACATCGGCCGACGTTTTTAGCACTTTTTAAGTTTATAAAAACCTTGCATGACCTTTTTATTTCTTAAAGAAATCTCCACTTGGAAATGCCTGATTAGTGACGTTGATAACGAATAAAAATTGAAAGACCAAAATTTTGTAGTATATAACTCGAAGGCCCGATTGCAGGTATATCGTGTTTGACTTGAAACTCTGGTCATCAAGCGAGTTCTTGGAAACAAATTCATGGCTTTGCCTACTCCATACCACAGCTGTGTAACCTAAGAACACCCTCCAGGGCAAAGCAGAAGTTTCTTTAGTGTAACAGATAGCGTCGATAGCGGCATCCTTTATGACTGTGAAAGTCCAGTCTGTCTATAACGACGCAAAGTGTTCGTAGTCGGCAATCCTAACATTTTAACGCAAGATACGTCACACAACATGCATACTTACTTTGTTCTCGGAACCGTGTACGTAAGGGTACTCCTTTTCTGTGTTGACACCTTTATTATCGATGATGTACTGGAAGGTGCGGTCAAGATAGCCCTCATTGCATCCACGATTTCCCACATGTCTGGAGCAGTCTATGATTTGTTGCTCACTTAGAGAGACGAGGTTTCCTGTCTTGATCGCATGTAGACTTTCCAGCGCAGCAATCTGGTGAAGGAAAAGGCAGCGAGATTCTCAAATCACAACGTTGAAAAATCACAACAACCACAAATCACAACAGCAATTTAGGGGTATCAGACGAACAAGTCACACTGGTCGTCCATGGCTATGCTATACACATAAGACTCGCACTTGGACAAGGAGGTTAGGGTATGTGAGATACTTAGGCAGGAGTGGGGGATAACTGTAAATGGCAAGCGGTTAGATGTCAGATGTGAGTGAGTGAGGTCAGATGTGTGCCTAAGCCCAAGAGTGTTTGGCTCCAAAATGCTGTGTCCTCTCCCCAGAAATCTTATTAAATAGTGTTTACGTTAACCTGGAGAGTCGTTAATGTTGAGGATGTGCGATTAGATGAATGGCATTAGCTTCCTCTGCCGTTGTGTAGTAAGACCTTTCACTGGCGCGCAGAAACCAACTTTTTAGGCTTTCAGATTCACGAATTGATGGCCAGTAATGGACGCAGGCCTTGTAGTCCAGATGAGGCGGGTTTTAAGGATGCTATGAATGCGATTTTGGACATTAGCGCGACAAGATAAATGCGTGTCTGTGCCTGGTTGCAACATGCAGTTTGCGAGCTTGTGGTAATAACTTTTGATGGAACAGGGGGCCTTGTTCGTGTTGCCAGGGCAATTGCACATTCTTCTGCCTCCGTGCTTTTTCTAGTGTGTACTGTGGCTGCATCAACTGTGTCATTCGTCCGGTAAGGAACCACCGTCGTCGCCATCATTACAATAAGGATTTTTGCAGCGTCCATGCATTCAGTTTCTTCATTGCTGTCAGGAATATGTTGCACAGCTTTTGCAATTGTATTACCTCGTGAAATTCTGAATGCATGTTTCTCAATATTTGTGCGACAGAGATGACTTTTAATTCTGAGGCGATGCTTTTAGATCCGCAGTGCCGATGATCGGAGGTCAGGTCCCCGAGGTAATGGTGTAAATAAGAGATCGTAGTGGTACGGCTGATGCTTTCAAGCTGCTTCATTTTGCGACAATCAAAAAGCTCGACAGGCTATATTATTCTGTTGTTTGTATTCAGTTGCGGTAAGTCGGCTGTAGAGGTCGTTGTATGAAAAGCACTTACAATAATGACACGGATAATTTTAAGGGTACCCATTTAATTCACAGCATGGTCGCGGTTCGTTTTATCATGTGAATTATCTGGTTTTTGGTCGTTTCAGACGCGCAATGGTGCATGTAACAGTCGCGTTCGCCTTAGCTTGTAGTCATCATAAACGGATTCTATTGCACTTTATTACATGTTCGCACTCAATTTATATTCAATAACTGGTTTGGGGTCTGTCCTCGCTCCTATATATTTTTTAGGATGAAGACTTCAGGCTTTTGGTGGGCGCATGTTAGCCCTCCAGCTTGGGCGCAGCTCACAATGTCCGCAACTTTCTCCAGTGCTTCATCAATCGTCATATTCAAGACGTGTATAGCCCAGATAGTTCTATCGTCTTCATAAAGTGCATGGCTAATTCCCGAGATGTCATCCAGGAAGGGAGTAAATGATGCATGGCAAAGCGTGACAGAGAAGACTGACCCTTTTTGTGTTCGTTTCTGAGAGAGAGAGGAGCTGGAATGGATCTGGCGTCTCCTACATCGATGGTGGCTGTGCTAATCTGGAGAATGGGTCCAAAGTGATTGCATGGCACTGCACCCGTCTTTGGTGCGAGCATGAGAGTTTGGCATATATCAACTGACTCAAACCGGGCTACTCAGTGTCCCTCGCGCGTATACCTTCTTTCTTTGACTTTAGCTTCTCCTGATGTCAGCTACTCCCCTCCCTTCGATCTCTGCTAGAGCCGTACTTCTCTGAGAAAATTCAGGTTCAGCGTGTTGCGTTAAACATCCTTAATTGGAAGTGCTTTTGCCAGCATAGAAGAGACGTATTTCAAAGCAAGCTCAGAAGGCACATGAATTTTCGTTAAAACATTTTCATCGTCATTGGGTGCTATTTAGCGTTAAGTGAGTGCGATTAAGATTTCCTCAACGCGTCAATAGGCTCACGCAGGCTGCAATATACACTGACGCTTTCCACATAATGATTTGTGCTCAAGTTGGTAAAAAATAGGAAAAATTTCAGGCTAATTGCGTACTTCGAGGCGAACCTTACTCAGTCCATGACATCTGGGAGTTTTCTTTCCCAATTTTTTTTTCCAGCTCGTATTCGGAATTATAACCAGAGGCCAGAGAACAGCCGGCTTTGGAAGGCGAAGTCAGAAAGCGGTCGGGTTGTGCCCGCTCGTCTCTGCCACTCTTTGTGAAGGATTTCTCATCGGTGCTGAACATTTATATTTTGATAATCTGCAATGCTATATCATGGTATGATTCCTGCGGTGGGGGCGGCTCCGACGGTGCCGCACGCTCCCTCAACACCTGACTGTTCACCTGGCATTCCGTCAAGGCTATTACAGCATGCGATACCTGCTGTGGAAGCCTTACGCGCTGCCTGAAACCTGGTGTCTTGCACTGACTCTTCTGCTCCAGCTGCATCAGGACTAGAATTTCTAGAGCCTCATGGACAACGCACCCCTGATGCTTCGAACTCAAGCTGTGATCATCCACTACCTTCATGTCGGGACGATTTCTTTGATTCTTGTGATTCTTCTACTTCATCTACATGAACACTACTGCGAAGTCCAGAGAATGGTCTGAGAGATTTATTCATGTGCCTTCAAATTGCCGTCGCAGCTCAAAGCAATCGCTTATGAGTGAAGATACTTCGAACGTACCCCAAACACCTAAGCACAACCTTACGGTTCTCAACAGGCCACTCAATTCCGGGCACCGCATTAACCGCTTCTATCCGCTGATATTGAGACAAGGATTAGTATCTGTGGCTCCAGACAGCGTTCATCAAGTTCGTCCTAACCAGCGCCTAAACCTTCTGGCAGTTGACACCCGTATAGAGCACGCAACTGAACGCCTCTTGCAAATAACAAGCATAGCTGGAGTTGCAGTTCGAGAGTACAAGCCTCGTCCTGGCAACTGCGGCGTGGGTGTCATTAAGGGTATTCCCCTGGAACTCTCTCAGATATCTACTCAGAAAATATCCCTATTGTTTTGCGACAGCATCTGCTCTGCAATACGTTATTCTGTAATATACAAGGCGTCGTGTGTACGAGTACATTCAAACACCTCGGCAATGCACCCGATGTCAACGCTTCGGCAATGCGGCTAGCACTTGCCGACTTGCCTTGCGCTGCTGTTGTTGTGGGGGCTGCCATGGTCGAAATGAATGTGCAAGTGATAACCCCCTTTGTCCTAAATTTGGTAAGCAGCATGAGGCGACGTTTTTCCGCTGCACTGCCTACCAAAAGCAGAAAACCATCTACAAGTGCAAAACGCAAACAATGCAGACTATAAATCAGCAAAAACTGCTCTACTTAAGCAAAACCAAATTCGAGCAACTCACCGCAGAAAAATTCATCGCCATTAAAAAAAAGCTCTTCAAACACTGGACAAAGATAAAGCCAGTCACCTGCGCATTGAGGACGTGGTTGAGCTCCCTCCTCTTCCCCCGCGCCAAACGTTGACATCTCCCGTAGCGAGTGCACAAGTGCACACTCAAAGGCAGCCACAGTGTGCAACCTGGAACCACCCACGCGAATGATTTATTCGCCAAAACTCCAATACTACCAGTTCCCTACCGTGCTTGCTTTTTGAGGCTGTCGGCGCTTTCCTTACACCACACTCCTCGCCGGTATAGAAGGCCATCCTAACAATCGTTGATATCATCTCACCTCTTCTCGCACAATGGCAGTCGCAGTCAATAGACCAGCTACTCTCCCTTGCGTGCAAACCATCTGTAACAAGGCCACCATCTTCCAATGGAGTGCCTGCAGTCTTCGTCCACGACTGTCTGACTTCCGACAATTTGTTTCAGAGCACCGTAGCCCGATCATTGCCATCTCAGAACCCCGTCAGCGTACTACTATCTGTCTTTCAAGCTATACCATTCTGAACTCCATGACAGGTGCTGACATCAGCAAAATTCTTTTAGCTGTTTGGAAAGACGTCACCTCCATTCCACAACCCATATCAGCCGACTCACGTAATGAATATGTTGAGCCTCCGTCAGTATCATGAACCTGTCATTCGCAGTGATCGTCGGGTACATAACCCCGTGTGTCAACTTTGACGTCGACACCTTCGCAATATTGTACGCAGTATCCCTGCGCTGCACATCATAACGGGAGACTTCAACGCACATCATCCTCGTTGGGGAGGCTTCAGATCAAAAGCCAGAGGACGAGTTATTTGATTTCGCACAGTGCAACAATTTCACTTTCCTCAACAACGGCCAGGCAACTTTCTGTCGAGGTACAAGATCGAGTGCCCTTGACATTTCGATGATTTGTGCACATCTTTCGTCTTCAACAACTTAAAGGGTCGACATAGAATCGCATGGCAGCAGTCATCTACCTACGTACTTTGAGGTTGGTTATGCTTTCATAAGTTCCCAGCGGCCTGTGGTACGCAACACGAATTGTGAAGTTTTCGCTAACACAGTTGAAAAACTGGTCCTCTCAAACCTCTTTTATGAAAGCTTCATTGTTGCTGTAGCACGTGTTAAAACGACCAGCACTAAGGTTACAACTGTATCAGAAGTGCACTCAACTGCAGATCCTGACTACGAACGACTTCGAGCAATGCACCGCATAGTAGAGAGCAGCACGCAAAACGAATTATTGACCAGACATCAGCGTTGCTAGGCGCGCGCAGAGACATGTTCAACGTCATTTGGACAAGCTGGCAAGACGGGAATGGCGATCCTTTTGTGCGAAGCTTGATCCCAGAAAGCCTGTTTCTAAGGTATGCAGCATTGTACGCAGCGTCTGCAGTCAGCCCGCTCCACTAAATCTTTTCGACTACGTAGCTGGATATGCGAATATTTCTCGTCTCAATGCAGCGGAGGTTTTTGTTCTAAGGTCACGGCTCGATTAATGGCCATATCGGTCCATTGCCTCTCCAAAGCTTCAACCCTTCACCTAATACTGCCCTCCTTGATGACCCGTTCACCATGGAAGAACTTCATGCGGCTTTGGCAGCTACAAATGAAAGATCGTGCCCAGGACCGGACAGTGTAATCTAACACTGCCCTTTCTCACCTGAAAAGTAAGGCCAATGATCTGCTGCTTGCAGTTTAAAACATCTCCTCGGAGACCGACAGCCTTGAAACGTGATGGAAGCGTGCGCGTGTGATACCTATCCTCAAGCATGGAAAACCATCAATTCAGTTAAATGCTTACCGTTCCATTGCGCTTCTAAGATGCGTCGAAAAACTGTTGAAGAAGTGTTCCTGCTAAGGTGGTTGCACATCGCTCCAGTGAAAAATCTCGCCATCCGCATAAATACGTTCCTTATATCAAGAGAACTGACTTCGCACCATCTGAGGAAGTTCCCGAGGCTTATGCGTTGTCTGACTGGGTGGCAGTAAGCAAATGTCCTTCAGTCATCCCGGTAGCTGGACTGGACTCCGAGGCTAGGCTTAGAGCCACCGGTGACGCGCTGGCAGAGGTGGCTTCGCCGGCGTCGGTCTCTGCTCCCGGTCCATCAGCGGCAGCGCACATCCCGCCTTTGCCAAATGCACCTCAGCCCGTGAACGATCTGCCCTATGGGCGGAACTCGGCAATGGCTTCCCAGCCTCCCCTACTGGATGGGGCTTCAACCGTGCAGCGTGAGGAGGAGAGCTCTCCGATGGACCTGTCTTCAGCACCTCCATCCGTGCCACCAGCTTCCCGCAGTTCTCAAAAGCGCCCATCAGGGAACACTGCACAGGATGCGTCTTCTGCCAACTGCAGCTCACAAGGCAAGCGTTCCTGCCCAGCGTATGTCGACCAGGTGGCTGTGCCGACATCGGGTTCAGTATCGTATAAAGTTGCCATTAAAGCTCTGGCAGCCAAAAGCCTCACATTCATTCCGAACAGGATTCTTCAAGCGAACCTGGACGCGTGTCTTGGGACCAAAGGTTTTCGTGGCTTCACGTCTAGAACGAAATCTAATACCATCCCCGTGTGGCTCCCGACTTTGGCTGCTGTCGAGCGTCTGCTAACGTGCATACCAATTACAAGCGAAAATCGATTACGATTACGGGCAAAAAGTGCATATCGATTACAAGCGAGATCTCGGTGCCGGTCCAGATGAACCTAGTAGAAGGTTCGGTCTTACAACGCTGTGTTGTTTACAACGTCGACGTTGCCGAAGACCAGACGACCCTCCAGCGTGAGCTGTACTGTCCAACCCACCGGGTCATCCAAGCGCGGTATATGGGATAGGGGCGCTCGTGCATCGTCACACTTCAGGGCCCACCAACTCTCCCAGAACGACTTTACTGCTATGGCTGTATTCTGCGGCCTCGTCCTTACAAACGAAGTGCTGTCTATTGTTACAGCTGTATTATACCTGGCCACATGCGCCGATCATGCCCTTTTGCAACGCAGGATGAGGCTCGGCCACAAGGCACACCTTCCTACAGCTGCGGACATTGCAAGACTGACGACCACTTGATCACCTCTCCAACTTTCCCAACAAAACAGAAAGCAAATGAGAAGGTTCGGCGTGGGATCATTAAGCAAGTGCCTCCTAATGAAAACAGAGCTCCGATACAGACATCCAACATGTTTGCGGCTCTTCAGTGGGATGAAGACGACTGGCCGGAGCTTTCTGAGCCCAATCCACCTGCAGCCCCTTCCCAACAGTCGTACAGTGAAAAAGTGCGCAAGGATCGCCGTCACCTTCAAGCTACACAAAAGCACAGCATACTGGAACATCTGCGTGTGGACATGGCAGCAGTTGACTGCAAAATTGCCCGCCTTTTAGCCGAGGTCTCTAAGCTACGGCAACGCCGTGAACTGCTTGCTCGCTGCTTGCTCGCTGCTTGCTCGCTCCACGCAAATAAATGTTGCAGTGCCATCGACTACGTCCAGCCCTCATGCGTTTTTCGCCGACCCTACCAGGTCTTCTGCATCACTGCAGGATAACTCAACAACGTCCCTCCTCCGATTTATGGTAAACCAGTTATCTACCCTGACATCAATTCTATTACAACGCTTGGAAGCCTAATCGAAAATGGCGAGTACACGTAGTTCTGGTGTGCTACAATTGAACTGCAGAGGCCCCTCCACAAAGCTGGGAGAGCTAAAATTCGACTTTGCATGAACAAGATCCAGATGTGGGCCCTGCTACTGCAGGACACCAATGCGTTGCCATTCATTCCGGGCTTTAATGGATACATGTCTCGTTCAATGAACGACCGTCGTGTGCACACTGTTGCCCCTAAGGGAAAGGCGGCGCTGTACGCTGATGAGCGCTTTCCTCAAGTTCGCCTCTCTCTAGAAAACTTGTGCACCTCATATCGAGAGGTAGCCGCAGCGGCTGTGAAGCTTCCCAAGGCAACTGCTGTGGTCGTGTCATATTAAGTAAGACCCGCTGGTGGAGCTCCCTCCCGCATTAATCTGGGATGGTTATTCACTCTACGACGACAGCACCCAAGGTGGCCTGTTTTAGTCGGTGGCGACTTTAACGCCCCTCATCCGGATTTGAGGTACCCCACTTCAAGCACCCGTGGTAGGCGTGTGCGGGGCGCATTCGTGGATGCGCTGTTTGTTTTACTCAACCATCCAGATTCAGCAACGCGGACTGTGCGCCATGCTCGCAGTGTAACATGTGCTCCGGACCTTACGTGGTGGTCAAGACCCGGGACTCCATCGTGGCACCTGGAGCCAGACTGCTAGGGTAGTGACCACCATCCTATCGTCATCGGTCTCCATCCATCAAGGGCCCACCGATTACGCCTTAGGTGTTCTGTGGTCAGTTGGGACACGTTTCGCACCATCGTCGAAGATCTTTCTCTGCAATCATCTACACTACTTGTGGACTGCATACAAACTGCGCTGAATAAGGCTGCTGCTGTGACCTGGACGGACGTGAATCGCCCGGCACCGGATGTGGGTCTGCTTAACCTGTGGGCTGCTCGCCGACAAGCGGAAATGGCATCATCCCGAGACCCAACTTCTGCGCAAGCACAAACAAGGCTGAATTACCTTACTTCCAAGGATCGCAGATATGAACGCGATTTCGCGATGGCAGTGGCATGTGTGGTGTGAGCAGTTCTCGACAAAGTCATCGAATTCTGCTCTCTGGCGAACGTTTCGTGCAATGAAGCATGGTTTCCTTTGTCCTGACGCAGCGGCCACAGCATGCTTCGCAGCTAACTTAGCTCCGGATGATTTCGCCAGAGAGGCAGCGCGGAAGTTTTTCCCCAAATATGATGTGTTTCCTCCAAGTGTCATGGAGCCCCTTGGCTGCCATTACAGCATATGTCGATAAGCTCCCATCTACAGCCGACGCCAAAGGCATTGCAAGCCCATTTTCAATGACCGAGTTGCTTGCAGCAATAGACGAGGCCCGTCGGAAAGCTGCGCCCGGTCCGGACTCCATTCCGTACGAGGTTTACAAGAACTTAAGTTCCGCTGCACTGCCTCAACTACTCGCCACCATTAGCAATCTATGGATAGAAGGCGTCGTACCAGACACCTGGAAGTTGGCTATTTTGATCCCCATACCAAAGCCTGGGAAGCAGCCGACAGACCTCGGAAATTTCCGGCCTATATCGCTTACGCCAACATTATGTAAGCTTACCGAAAAAATGCTTGCCACGCGACTGTGGTAGTGGCTTGAGCACCTTGGTTTCTAGCATCCCGCCCAAATTTGCTTTCATACGTCCACGGGTAAAGAAGATGGACTGGCTGTCTTGGCGTCAGCAGTACTGGCCTCAACTCGCAGCCACAATGTACGTACTGAACTGGCCATGGACGTTGAAAAAGCTTACGATAATATCAGTCATGCTGTCATCCTGGAATCGCTTCACATGCTGCATTTCCCCGTTAGAGTGCGCATTTTTTAAAAATCTTTCCTTGAAGGCCGACACTTTGCCATACGCCTCTTCGCGGCGTTCCCCAGGAATTGATGTTATCGCTAACATAATTTAATATTGCTTTTATCCCCCTTTCTTGGCGTTTACATGATGTCTCTGAGATTAAGTTCTTATTGTATGCTGATGATATAACGGTGTGGAGCACTCACAACGACCTGATGACTCAGGTAGCAGGCCTACGATGAGCCATAGATATTACGCCGACTTTTGCTTCTTCAATTGGTCTGCAGCTTTGAGTAAGCAAAACCACGTTCGTGTAAGTCGCCAACCGCTGCGGGCGCCGTAAACTGGCTCCAACACCAATTCGTCTCCATCTATCCGGAGCTCCAATTCAAGAATCCTCGACCATAAAAATCTTGGGCTTGACAATACACGAGTCAGGAACAGGTACTGCTTGGCTTTCTCGGGCTAAAAAGCAAGCAATTCAGGCGTTGGGTCTGATTAGACGCATTGCTCCTAAAACAGGCGGAGCCCGTTCTCATTTTGCACTACATTTGGTGCGGGCGGTTGTGCAACCGCGCCTCGTTCACCAAGCCCAATTCCAGCATTTGACGAGGGCTCAATGGGATCGTCTAGGAGCTGTTAATTGATAAGCAATGAGTGTCATCACTTGCCTTCCCCGCATTACCCCGATCATGGCGCTTCAAGAACATGCGCAGCTAAATACACTTGATGATTTGGTGCAGCAACGACGCGATGCTCGCCGCCTAAAGTCAAGCCTTACACACACAACGTGTGCACTCAGGGCGTATGCTTCATCGCACTCCATTCTACAGCCGCCCCCGCCAGTTCTTCCTCCTTGGCGTTTTGTGCAGCTAAGCGACAACAAGCCAACTGGTCTACGTCGGCCATCATCTACCCCCGCGGCATCGTCGTTTCGCGACCGAATTACAGAGCAAGACGCAAATCTGCCGCGTGGCTCTATTGTTATGTACGTTGACGCAAGCGTCCAGGCCTGCGAAATAACAACGGCAGTTTACTGTCCTTGCAAGACTGCTCTGAACAAAACGTCAAGGTTTCACCTCTCAGAACCTTCTTCCTCCTTCTGTGCGGAGATGCTTGCGGTTCAAGAGGGCTTTGCTCTGCGGCCACCGTTCCCATGCTACCCACAGCACGCATTGTCATTTGCACCGACGCCCTTCACATCACACGCCTACTACGACGCGTCAGTCGCACCCCAGAAATCAGCCAAGACATCCATCGTCTAGCGGCACACATCCCGCAGCAAATCCGTATTGAGTGGGTCCCGCGTGACCTCCTGAGTATAAAAAGCGGAGCAGATTATGCGACCCGCCTTCCAACCCCAACCTCGTCTTTGCCTCGAGTCCTCACTCTGGATGACACCACCCTCCTTTTAACAAGAAAGGAACACCTCCGGCGCCGCACACGCGCTCTAATCCCTCCGAGTGCGGTAACCCTCCCCGTGGTCTAACCCGTGCAGAGAAAGTTGCGCTTCGGAGGATACGGGTCAGAGTTTCCCTAACTCCAGCTGTGACACGCAAGTGGCCGCATTTCAAAGATTTATATCCCCGCCCCGGGTGTCCAGTCTGCAAGAACAGAGACTGTGAGGCGGATCTCCACCGCCTGTTGTGGGACTGCCCGGCGCTGATGCCGACGAGAATTCGGCACCTGGCGGCAGTGGGACCCTCACCGGACAATCCGGATTGCTATATTGCTTGGACACAGAGTCCATATCATCGTTCACTTCTTGATTTCATCAAATCAGCCCACCTTTTTTCATTTACTTAAATCTTACTCATCTCTCAATTCACAGTTTTTATGCCCTGAGGCAATAAACATCGCTTCAAAAAAAGAAACTGTTGGCAAAAATGGTACACTGCCGCCCTACGCGGGACCTGACGAACAAGGAAATTTACACTTCGGCCATATCTGGTTTCCGCAAAGGACGCAGCAGCATTGACAACGTTATTTACTTCTCAAATTGTGTACAATGCAGCAAAACGGAGCGGTCTATGATCATTGCTGTGTTTCTTGACGTGAAAGAAACCTTTAACAACGTCACACATGAAGCAAGATCTCTCATCCATACATTCAATTGTCATTGGTGGGCGAGTGTATAACTGGCTGCGTGGCTATCTGTACGAAAGATTGATTTTCATGTCAAAAAGTGAATGTGACACAGCTCTGCATCAAATATCTCGCGGAGTGCTTTAGGGGGGTTAAGTCCCACCCTTTTCATTATCTCTTGTGGGATTGGAAAAATGCTTGCCTCCTACAGTTGAAATATCCATTTAAACCGATGACATCTGTATATGGTGTTCCGGACGCAACAGGCGCATTGTGCATGCCCGATTACGGGGAGCAATAGGCTGCATCGAATCATTTTTAAGTAAGCGCGGTCTTGTCAAGTCGCCAGATAGCCCTGATAGCCTTTGCTCAGTTTTCGTTTGGCGCATTCGAAGGCTGTTATATGGGACATAGAAGTTTCTTGCCTAGGTGCTCCCATTTCCAAATCATGCGTCCATGCTATGATTACAAGTTTCAATCAGCAGGTACAGAGGCTAAGAATTGCGGGCTTTCCAGATGTCTTAGTAGTTGCTTGCAGTAAGATACTTCAAAAAAGGTCAAAATGCTAGAATCAGAGGAACCTTCAAAAAAAGAAAAGAAGAAAATTGTTGTTCTACTATACGTTCATCAAACGTCACACCGTTTAAAGCAAGTAGGCAGCAGATATGGCACTGATGTTCTCTTTCAAGCACCAAACAAGCTCGGCAAATTATGCACCATTGTAGATAGAAGGGCCAGGGAAGAGGAAAAGAAACGAAGAAAAACTAAAAGAGGGTGCCAGCTAAAGCATGACCTGAAGTTTCTCCCTTGTGCTGAAGGGCTTGTGTATGAAGTGCCGTTCGCGTGCGGGAAGACCTATATAGGTCAAACAGGAAGGTGCTTGAATAACCGCCTACCAGACCACAACACTTCTTTGAAAGGAGCTCCGTCCTCAAATTTAGCTTTGCATTACAGGAAGTCTCCCATGAATAACCAACCTGATTTTTCTGAAAACTCAAGTGCCCCCATTTCTAATGAAATTAAGATCCTTTCCAAACACAAAGATAAACTAACAAGGGGAATCAGTGAAGCGTTTCTTATTCACAAAAACATTGACTCGTACGTGAGCACCCCCCTGTAACAGTTCATGGCTGTGAACTAATGTATCTTGATTCAACTGATTGATATATCACTATGACTTTTGGTGTTGCGCACGCGCTCCAGGCGGTCAAAGTGGTATGTTTTGCGTGTCTTTTCTAATTAAATTTCAGGTGATAGTCAGCGCCCGTCCTCCTGTCTTCTTCTTTCTTTGTCCCTTGTCTCAGCGCTGTTATTCCGAGCATCAGTTACTGACGGCCGTATCTGACAGAAATTTTTGTCGGAATTCCATGCATTTTTATTAATATTTTGTCTTTTCAGTAGTCCCGTTCTTTCTTTACTTGGGGGAGGTGTGTCGATTGTTTGACAGCACTCATGACACTCAGCTCGTCGAAGACAGGGGGTTTTTCGCTCCGGGGCCAAGTTTACAGCGCTTCTCCATTCGCAATAGCCAAATCGTACGGCCACACTTGTTCATTGTATCTTAAATGCAGTGCTATTGCCCGAATGGAAATTTTCATGGTAGCTTCACTCTTGTTCATAATGAGTTAGCGTTCGTTAACACTTCGGCCGTTTTAAGTGGGCTCGACTCTAAATAGCAAAACATGATTTTGTGACCATAGCGTCCAGACAAATGAAACTTAGGTCCCTGTTATCACCGCTGGGGAAAGGCTTACATTGCTATTAATGATCAAGTGGCGTACTTGTTGCACTAAAAAAAGAATTTTGTAATTTAGGCGGAAAACTATACCACTCAACACTCTATTTTAGACATTAAACGAAAATATGTTTTTAAATATATTGGCGAACATGATTAAGTCTAGATGAAAAATATAAATGTGCAATATTCTGAGCAAGAATGGTGCAGGATCTTCTTTCCAAAACGAGAATCTCCTCAAAAGTTTTCCGGTTCATATTTCTGTACAGTAATTACCCTATAACTAGTGAAAGAGTAACTTCGCTGTTCCCTCAACAGTATACTACGTGGATACAGCGATGGCGTTGACGCTAGAGCACCCACCTCTCGTACAAAAAGACCAGGGTTCAAATCCCTCAGAATTCTCCACCTGATTAAAAAAAGAACTCCCCGTATCGATTGATTTGCATAACCAGGCCTGGGCTGCGGCCTGGTCTCTGCTACAGGAACCGACAACGCACTCTTTCACCAGAGCAGGATTCCACCGCCCTGGTGTAGTACTTGGCCACAACCTTCTATGAACAAACCAATAAAAGCCTGGTTTGGCAGCAGTAGGGGATAAGAGCTAATGGAAAATACCTGAGCAATCTGAAATTCGGTGATTAAATTGCCATGCTAAGTTACTCAGGAGATTGGCTGCAAAACATAATAAATGAGAACAGGCAGAGAAGAACGGTAGGTCTTACAGTTAACATGCAGAAAACGAAAGCAATGTTCAACAGTATGGCAAGTGAACATCAGTTCACAACTGGTAGAAGGTGCTAGAAGTACTAAGGGTGTACATCTGCTCAGGACAGGCAGTGGCCGCTGATCGGGATTATGCGCGGGCAATAACTAGAAGAATAAGGACGGGGTGGAGCGCATATGGTAGGTTCACAGATCATGAATCGCAGCTTACCAATATCCCCCAAGAGAAAAGTTTACAACAGGTGTATATTACCGGTAGCAGCTTACCAATATCCCCCAAGAGAAAAGTTTACAACAGGTGTATATTACCGGTACTCATACAGGGCAGAAACGTGGAGGCTAACGAACGGCCTTTCGGCCGTAATGGCCGTATGATGGTCCTCTGAATGCACGCTTTGGGGGCGGAAAGGTCATCGTAGCTAATCACGCACATTAATGGACGTATCTCTCAATTAGTAATGTTATCCTCAGGAACATGCCAAATCAATTCACACCACTTAGAACATTATGGATGAAATGGGTGTCCTCCAAATTTAATGTAAATAGTGGTACTGTTGTGCTCGCGCTTCCTTCTTGCTGTGCAATTCGGCGAAGTTGGGCATAGGGACGATTTCCTGAAGACAACCGCGAGGGTGGGTAAGCCCTCTGGGGGAGACGTGACTGCAGGGCTGCCAGAGGGAACGACGACAATAGCGTCCCCATGTGTTCGAACAGGAATCCCGGAATCAGCGACGATAGCGTCCTCATAGGGACGATAGCGTTCAACAGGAATGCCAGCGACGACCATAAGCGTATTCGTTCCGGTCCTCGCCACGACGAAGTGCGGTATCAGTGTGGTCTCCTTCAGTCACGCTGGATTTGAACAATTGCCCGAGTGCCGCACCTGCGACAGAGCTTCCGCGTTCCGGTCACCAGTGCAAGCTCTTCCGACACCTTCGGGGGGACAGCCTGCATTCCTGTATCATGCATTTGCCCTCCGGACGCACGTGGCGGCCACCTGGAAGCCGCGGGGACGACAACGTGACCGGGTCCTGTTCCCTTTCCCTCGACCGAGCTGCGAAGAAACATCAGGACCGCCCTGCCGTGGGTGGTACCATCAGTGCCATCGTGTGATTCGACATCATTCTTCGAACTGTATTCCCCAGCTAGGGTTCTGGGGAATACGAAGAGTATTTGAGGAGCTGCTGGTTTGATGCCAGAGAGAGCCCCCTTCATGAGAGGTATCAGAGACTCCCGACTCCTAAGAAGCTCTCTTTACTGAGAAGCACTCTCATTTGCCCGTGCTTGTACATAATGTAAATAGTCCTTGTATAAAGTTTTCCAAGTTTTCTTCCTCCGATCGTCCTCGTTTCTTCTCCGGCCCAGTCACGCTAGTTGAATCCCAACAAATGGATGGCAGCTGTGGTATGTCCACGTGAGGTTACTTGCTCCAACGGACCTCGGCAGCTACGGGACTGAGAGGCGTAAGCTATATTTTGGCAGGGTGAGTGCCCAATGTTTTCCGTTCATTTCGCCAGACCGTACTAGCACATGCAGATGCTATGCGCGGATTCCTGTTGTCTGGGAAATTGATTTAGGGAAACTGCGTTGTCCACTTCAAGCTAGGGCTTTTGTTTTAGTGGGCTTGCTAACGCATGGTGCAACTCACGATGGAGAAGTTAAAAGTGCAGGAGCTCGAAATTTGTCAGGTGCTTAGGATTTCGCTACGTTCTGCGAAAAGAAAAAAGAAATTCTCGAGGTTATGCGGAAGGAGGAGGTGACTACTGAGGAGGTCGACGAGGCTTTGGAAACGATTGTTGGACGCAAGAAAGAAAAAGAAGAGCTTCGGTTGCCTCAAGAGAGACAGGATTTTTGCGAGCAGAAAGAAAAAGAACTTCGGATGGCTCAAGAGAGGCGGGATGTCCGTGAACATGCTCGAAAAATGAAGGAGCTCGAAATTACGTCGAACGGAGAGAATATGGCGCGTCTTAGCCCTGTAGCTTCGTTAGAGGAGCAAGGGAGGCAGAGATTACAGGATCTCGTCTCACCATACCGCGTGGGAGGCGGTATTGCACTCTTTTTGGTAAGTTTCGAACGCGCATGCGGGAAGGTGCACATCGACAAGAGCGCTTGGTCTGAGAAGTTACTTCGTCTTCTTCTGTGCGAGGCGACCCATGTGGTGGCTCGCCTCTAACGGGAATAGTATGATGACTACGACAAGGTAAATAGCGCACTGCTTAGAAATTACCGGTTTTCTGCTGAAGCCTTTAGGCAGCGATTCAGGCAGGCAAAGAAAGGCGAAGAGTCGCATACTGACTTCGCGTACCGGCTTAAAGTCAACCTAAACGAGTAGCTTAAGACCGCTGAGGTGCACAGAAGTCATGACAAGGTACCGAAGTGCATCGCACTAGATCAGTACAAAAGCGCGATTCCAGAAGATCTGAGGATATGGCTGCAAGATAGGCTAACAGATATAGACCTAGACAAAGCAGCACAGCTCGCAGACGAGTATTACGTTCGCCGAAACCTCCAAAGCAAGCCAGGGTACGACACAAGTTAGGAAAGGGAGAAACCTATTTAAACAGAATCCTCGACCGAAGGGTGCCACCAGCACGCCGAGATCGCCAAACAGAGGAAGCGGGATCAAAAGGAGGAGGTAGCGAAAACAAGATGCAGTCACCCAAATCTGTCGATTCGCCGAAACAGCAGGCACCGGAGCTCGCGCGTTTGAAGCGAGAAAGCCCATTGTCTGCTATAATTGCAACAAGGGGGGTCACAGCTCAGTGAACTGCAAACAGAAAAAGATGGCGTTCGCGTGCATGCGAGAGTAGGAGGAAAACCTTAAATTGCTGGAGCCATACATGCGGGACGTGGTTATAAATGGCAAGAAATTCAGGGAACTGCGGAATTCAGCGGCTACCATGGATGTTGCTCACCCGTCTTGAGTTTCCTCTACGGACTACACCGGCGAATGCGCCTGGATTAAGCAGGTCGCCGAAGAACAGAGTGCATGCTTGCCTATAGAGTAGGTGACCCTAGAGGGGACTTTTGGCAGGCTAGACACAGAAGTGGCAGTTAGCGCAAACATGCCGAAACACTTGCCCTACCTGTTTTCGAACAAATCTGAAAAGCTGCTGAAAGAGAAAGGTATCTCTTTCACCTCGGGCTTGGCTTGGATGGCGCTAACACGTTCTCGATCGCGAAGGCTCGCAAAGAAACTCGACTGCGCTCCGATAAATGAGCAGGCACCGAACCACTCTGCCGACCAGCCGGGGGATCCTTGCAGAAAAACTGACCCGTCTAAACCACATGAGCATGGCCATGAAGGTGTTCCCGAAGAAGCGGTAGCTCATAAAACCCAAGGAACTGCCGATTCAGTAGAGTATGGGGCAACAGGAACCAACGCGAAAGGTTCGACACTAACACCTGCTTCGACTTGTTGGGAGGAGTTGACTATGGTTGATAGGAACGCACTTATTGCAGAGCAGAAAAAACGACACATCGTTAAGAGCTCTAAGCAATAAGGTGGGAGAGGGAGTCGCCAGAAAGAACATCAGCTTTGATGAAAAATCACGCCTTCAGTACCTTAAATACTGCGACTCAAAGGGACGCGCATATGAGCAACTCCTAGTGCCTGAGAAGTACCGGCGGCAGCTTCTAAAGCTCGCACACGGAAATGCATGGGCGGGCCCACTGGGCATAAAGAAATCAACAGCTTTATTAGCCCTCGAATATTACTGGCCTCGCTCCTGGAAAGATGTGGAACAGCTTGTTAGATCTTGCGACACCTGCCAGCGTGTCGGAAAGTCGGCAGATAAATGGAAAGCACCCATGACACTATTTCCTATAATTACAGAGCCCTTTCGGCGTCTTGTTATAGATACTGTCGGCCCACTGCCAGCGTCCAACTCTGGCTGTCGCTACATTCTGACCTCACTATGCGTGGCAACCGAATTTCCCGAGGCCATTCCTTTGAAGGAGCTAAGTTCCAAATGTGTTGTAGACGCCCTTTTGTCAATTTTCTCTCAAGTGGGCTTCCCGGCAGAGATACAAAGCGATAACGGCAGCGCGTTCACAAGCTGCTTGACAACAACATTTATTGAACTGTGTGGAATTAAAATAATCCGCACTTCCATTCACCATCCTCAGACAAATCCAGTCGAGCGTATGCACTCAGTGCTAAAGCGGATACTTAGGTCTCTGTGTTTTGAGCGTAAGGGAGATTGGGAAGGCTAAATTCCAGCAGCACTCTTTGCAATGAGATCCGTCCCCCTCGAAAGCACAGGATTTAGCCCCGCTGAACTAGTCTACGGGCGTGACTTGAGTTCCCCATTGCGCATGCTAAGGGAGTCATGGGAGGGTTACGGAGAGGATCCCTGTGTAGTGGAATACGTCCTGAAACTACTGGAAAGACTTGCGAAAACCAGAGACCTCGTGGAAGCAAATGTCAGAGCAGCGCAGTCACTGTCTGAAAGTGTACTACGACAAATCGGCACGCAAGCGCACCTTTCAACCTGGTGACCAGGTGATGTTGCTGCGTCCGTCAAAAAGGAACAAACTTGCGGTGCAATGGGAAGGGCCAGCTAAGGTGGTGTCCAAGCTTTCGGACAACATTTATGAGGTCAAATTTAAGAACAAACGCAATCGGATAATCAACAGTAATTTGATGAAGCCTTATGTGCAGTGTCAGGCCATGGTTAACATGGCGCTGAACATGCCAGAGGAAGATATCTCAGACATACCTTATGTCATACATGAGGACGAGCAGGCAGCGAATGAGCTGCTAAATTCAATCGACAGAGAGCCACGTTTGTCGGAAAATAATCGAGGAGACATGAAAAACGTCGTCCGCGACTTTGAGGTGGTGTTTTCAAACAAGCCAGGAAAAACAACCCTCGTCGAACACGACATTCATCTGTCCAGCGAACAGCCAATCATGAGCAAGCCGTACCGTGTCTCTCCAAGACAAAAAGAAATCATTGAGACGGAGATCCGCCGTATGTGCGAACTCGGCGTCATAGTGCCCTGTGAAAGTGACTATATGTCACCTATCATTATTGTAGAGGTTCCAGGCAAGGATCCGATACCTTGCGTAGACTACCGGAGACTGAATTAAATCACAGTGGACCAGACCTACCCCATTCCGAACATCGAGGAGAGGGTTGAAACAGCCGCTAAATCAGAATATATATCCACACTGGATTTAGTTCGTGGTTACTGGCAGGTGCCACACACTGAGCGCGCCAACAGGTACGCAGCATTCGTGTCCCCCGCGGTCACGTTTCGGTATGTAATGTTGAGCTTCGGCTTGCAAAATTCTCTGTACTGTTTTTAAAAGTTAATGGACCAAGTGCTGCGGGGACTTGCAGATTTTGCTCTCCCCTACCTTGACGACGTGTACGTTTTCTCACAAAACTGGGAGGAGCACATTGAACACCGGCGTATTGTGCTGAGCCGGCTGCTTGAGGCTGGTTTAACGGTAAGGGCGGGAAAATGCCGCCTGGGGTGTGCCGAAGTGAACTATCTTGGGCACGTGGTTGGACGAGGCCAACGCGGACCTGCAGAACTCAAAGTGGCTGCTCAGTTGGAGTACTCTCGCCCAACCACAAAATCGGAACTCAGGGCTTTTCGTGGCTTAGCAGGCTATTATCACCATTACGTAAAAGGCTACTCTCATTTAGCCAGCCCCCTGACCGACGCGCTGAGAAAAAGTAAGCCTGTAATCTTTCTTGGGAACAAAAGAAAGAGAAGGCATTTCAGAGTCTGAAAACGGCCCTAAGCGAGCGCCCAATACTGGCTGCGGCAGATTTCTCGAAACCCTTTATCATACAATGTGAAGCCAGCGACCGCGGGTTGGGCGCTATTTTTTGCCAGGAAAGCGATGGCAGGCCCACACGGCCTGTCCATTTCTTGAGCCGCAAGCTCAGCACGCGGGAAGAGGCGTATAGCGCGTCTGAAAAAGAATGCGTATGCCTCGTTTGGTCGATAGACAAACTGGCATGCTACGTCTCCGGGTCCCGTTTCACAGTATAAACGGACTATTGCCCTTTGACTGGGCCGCACAATATGTCGCCCAAAAATGGTCGTCTACTGAGGTGGAGCCTGCCACTCCAGCACCACAGCTTCGAGGTTCGCTACAAGAAAGGCAAGCTCCACACTAATGCAGACGGGCTAAGCCGAGCCTTTTAGCTAGTAAAGATTTTAAAAAAGAGGATGTCCCCCAAATTTGTAGTCTGGGAGTTTCATTTTATATTCTCTTCCTAATAGAGAGCGCATATCTCCCACTTTCTTCGCAGTAATGTTGTTCATAATCAGGTAACATACCTAGGAGTACGTTTCCTTATTTCGGCGAAGGATAAGTAAGAGCGAGTGGATTAAAGTACCTTCACTCTAGGTATTGGGGCGGGAAAAATTGGATGCCATGTCGGCCAAATTAAGTCACCTGTTCCTGTACCGCGTGCCCTCAAAGCACCAACCTGATTTCATTTAGCGAATTTTTTTTCTTATCCAAGTGTGCCTCGAGCGGGAGCACACGCCTTTGACAGGTGCCCTGTAAATACTACTCGTCGGGAGACACCATGTGCTCATTCAGGGAAAACATTTGATCTCTTCAAGTTTTAGTTGAAGTTTTTTGCTAAGTGCAGTTTTGGCCCTGAGTTTTGCGCTGGCGGGATGAGTGGGTTCTGAGGGCAAGTGCTTTTGTCAGGTGTGGTTTGGCGTCTGTGATCCTTTTTGGCTAGCATTGCAGAGAATTTCCCAAAACGGCCATCTGACGAGGGGAAGCGATGCCGAGCTTCGGTACTGAAGGTCATCAGAAGACTCCCAAAGAGCATCTGGTTCCTAGCACGCCCAGTCAGCCCAGCTACGTGCGAGCAGTTCATCTTCCGGGCGCAATATCTGGCGGCGGGGGTGCTGTTGTGCTCGCGCTTCCTGCCTGCTGTGGAATTCGGCTAAGTTGGGCATAGGGAGGATTTCCTGAAGACCACCGCGAGGGTGGGTGAGCCCTCTGGGGGAGACGTGACTGCAGGGTTGCCAGAGGGAACGACGACAATAGCGTCCCCACGTGTTCGAACAGGAATGCCGGAAGCAGCGATGATAGCGTCCCTATAGCGACGATAGCGTTCAACAGTAATGCCAGCGACGACCATAAGCGTATTCGTTCCGGTCCTCGCCACGAAGAAGTGCGGTATCAGTGTGGTCCCCTTCAGTCACGCTGGATTTGAACAATTGCCCAAGCGCCGCACCTGCGACAGAGATTCCGCGTTCAAGTCACCAGTGCAAGCTCTTTCGACACCTGCGGGGAGACAGCCTGCATTCCTGTGTCATGCAGGCGCCCTCCGGATGCACGTGCGCGGCCACCTGGAAGCCGCGGGGACGACAACGTGACCGGGTCCTGTTCCCTTTCCTTCGACCGAGCTGCGATTAAACATCAGGACCGCCCTGCCGTGAATGGTACCATCAGTGCCATCGTGTGATTGGACATCATTCTTCGAACTGTATTCCCTAGCTAGGGATCTGGGGAATACGAAGAGTATTTAAGGAGCTGCTGGTTTGATGCCTGGAGAGCCCCCTTCTTGAGAGGTATCAGAGACTCCCGACTCCTAAGAAGCACCCTTTACTGAGAAGCACTCTCAGTTGTCCGCACTTGTACATATTGTAAATAGTCCTTGTATAAAGTTTTCCACGTCTTCTTCCTCCGATCGTCCTCGTCTCTTCTCCGGCCCAGTCACGCTACCTAAATCCCAACAGTACCGGGGGGCCCCATTTCGATGTCCTCTATGCCGGCATATAAAAGTAAAGGTATAAATTGAGGTATAAGTATCAATCGACCTATCGAAGTGAATAAAAAAGCGCAAGGTAGCCGACATAAGCAAGCTCAATATGGAAATAATAGAGCATGCCCTAAAGAATGGAGGTAGCCTAAAAGCATTGAAGAGCAAACTAGGCATAGGAAAAACCAGATTTATGCATTAAGAGACAAGGAGGGCAATGTCATTAGCAATATGAATAAGATAGCAAAAGTACCCGGGGAGTTCTACACAGATCTATACAGTAGTCGAACGTTAGTGTAATCGAACGTTAATTAGACAGATAGTAGTAGCGCACAGCAATGTGTCACCCCGCCGGTAACATAAGAGGAAGTAAAAAAAGCTCTAGGAGCAATGCAAAGGGGAAAAGAAGCAGTTGAGGATCAGGTAAGAGCAGATCTGTGATAGTACGGAGGGGAGATTCTGCCAGAAAACAAGCTACCCAGTATCAGCAGTGCCTTATGACCTCGACTGTACCGGAAGCTTTGAAGAACGCAAACATTATCCTATTTCATAAGAAAGGAAGTGCCAAGGACCTGAAAAACTATAGAGCGATCAGCTTACTGTCCATTGCCTACAAGATATTCACTAAGGTAATCGCTAATAGTCAGACCAACAGTAAGGTCGTCATATGGACCTCCTTGTTAGCGTTTTTTTTCTTGTGCTTTTTTTTACATTTGCACCCCGAAGCTCTTCGACGGGACGCCAGGCGTCTTCGTGGGAAGCTTTTGTTTGTCTTTTGTTTGTCGTTCGAAGTTGGGCTTCGTACAGTAACACCCCGAGCCGCGTAGCCGGGACGCAGCCCACCTTAGGCGAGACGGTCCGTGCGTTTATCACACGGATTTCGAAGTGTTTGCTTCCGTGGCTGAGCTCGGAATCTGCGAAGAGTGAGCATGAGGGTGCTTGTGTGAGGTAGTGCTCTGGCACTGATATGAGAGCCACCGTGTGTCTCCAGAGATAGCGCTTCGCACATCATTTATCCTACGGGGCTCCGGACGCCTTCAGTAAACCACACCCCGCGCGTACGTTAGGTGTCTGGGTTTGAGTTTTTTTTTACCGAACCAAGGAGCCAGCGGTCGCAAATTTGCGCTTCTCCGTGGGAATGGGTTTCCTGATATTGCGGACCGAGGCCCAGACACGCCTCCATCCCAGCCCCCTCTGCGATACATGCATTCCCCGAAATCGTAGGAAAGTGCCTTTGGGAATGTGGGAGCGCTGAAGTAATAACTGTTTACTTGAAAGGAACCCTGCGATGGGCGCAAGCTATCGGCGGGACAGCAGTTGATGTCGTAGCTCGGTAAGAGATGGACTTCCTCCCGCATGCTCGCTTAGGACGACGGACTGTCCTAAGTTTGAGGGCGGCCCAGCTCAGTTATTCTGTGACTATGGTCCTGTCATTTATTTAACTGCACTGTACCTTTTTTCTTGTAATCAAGTGTATCATTAAGTCAGTTTGCTCCCTTAATACAGCCAATTCGAGGGGTTTATTTGATGAAGCACGGAAAGGTCATTCTCCGCTGTGCCTTGGCCAATCCCCCCGCGTGGGTGCCATATTTACTGAGGTGAAGAAGAAGTATGACGTAAATTTTGCTGGCGCAGACTGCGACAGTATCACTGTTTCCTGTCAACTTCGGCGACTTTAAACCTTTCGAGAACAAAGACGACCGAGCCGATGGATCGTGCCCCAGTAACATCTCCGCCGGAAGAGGACAGCAGCAAAAGTCGTCCAGCATTGCGGCCAACGAACCGAACCAGCGGTGCTGAACGCGTCAACAGAAAGGCAGATCAATGCTTAGCGACTGATTTCGCAGCAGCTGTCGACTCCTAGGCCATGCAGCGGTCGACGGATGGAAAAACCAACTCTTGGTGTGTCAACGAAACGACACATCAGCTCTGAAGGACTAGCGTTACAGCAGCCGCAGAACTCCAGCTCAACGGATCGAGCAGCGGTGCTATCGTACCTTAAGAGGCACATCGGTCACTGACGGGCTAGCGGTGCACGTTCGCGTTTGCCGAGCCTTCACATCAAGCAGCGGCAGCGGAAAGCAACGAGAGCTACGGATGGCAAAGGACGGGGACTGTGCCGATATCGACATGAGGGTGAGACGCAAGCGCACCACACGCGGGTATCGGGGAAGACAGGGCATGCTATTCCTGTAGCAAGGTTAGTGGTTCTTCTGCTGGTCCTCGGAACCCACTGACGCGGAGTTAAGGCTCTAAGGCGAGTCACGAGCCGTTTGGATGATACTGCGTAGCGGTGCACTGGTGGCAAAAAAGAGTACGTACGGGAGTGAGAGTCAAAGCACAGATTCGAGTATAGATCAAGTGACGGGAACAGGAAGGGCGACGGGAGCAGTGAAGAAGGCAGGTGATGTCCCAGATTAAAATACGGCCATGCGGCCATGTAGACAAGCCTGATTCCCCGGCCTAAGAAGCCTTCCGGTGTTCACTGGAGCAAGCTTTTCGTTCTTGGGGAGGCGGTTCTTCCAGAAAAAGTGAAAGAAGTGTTGGTTGGCGCCTGTCCTGTTGTGTTCGTGTGCCCCTTTTTTCTTGTTGTTTTCGCGCCGTCATGACATCTTCTAGAAGCTATGCACCAACTAGCCCGAACCAAAGTACTTCTTGAGCATATTCTTCTGCATTGGGCCCTTTCCTCCAAACAAGTTTCCGCACCGACCCTCTCATTGTATGTTCCAACCTTATTTCCGTATCCATCTGCCAGTCACGAGTGGTTTCCTTCTGCTTCAATAATAATAATAATTAGTTTTGGGGGGGAAAGGAAATGGCGCAGTATCTGTCTCATATATCGTTGGACACCTGAACTGCGCCGTATGGGAAGGGATAAGGGAGGGAGTGAAAGAAGAAAGGAAGAAATAGGTGCCGTAGTGGAGGGCTCCGGATTAATTTCGACCACCTGGGGATCTTTAACGTGCACTGACATCGCACAGCACACGGGCGCCTTAGCGTTTTTCCTCCATAAAAACGCAGCCGCCGCGGTCGGGTTCGAACCCGGGAACTCCGGCTCAGTAGTCGAGCGCCCTAACCACTGAGCCACCGCGGCAGGAGAATTGTTCCTTTTGAGGTGCAAGTCCACGTCGGCGTTCTGCAGCCATCTTGGGGCCACAACAGGCGCATTTGCAAGATACTCAAGTCAGAGTACTGGAGGCAAGTCCGCATGTTCCATGAGTGGTCAAATGTCCTTCTGTTGCTTAGAATAGACCCGACGAAAGAGCACAGGCGGTTAGAATTAATGAAAAGGCTGGCGGCAAGAACTACGGAGTTCCTCGGGTAAGGTGCGTTGAAAAGCTTGATTTCCCGGCCTAAGCAGCCTTCTGGTTATCGCTGCAGCAAGGTTGTCGTTCTTGGGGAGGCGATTCTTCCAGAAAAAGTGAAGGAAGTGTTGTTTGGCGCCTTTCTTGTTGTGTTCGTGTGCCTATTTTGTCCTTGTTGTTTTCGCGCCGTCCTGACATCATCTAGAAGCTATGCACCAACTAGCGCAAACCAAAGTAGTTCTTGAGCATAATTCTTCTGCATTGGGCCCTTTCCTCCAAACAACTGTCCGCACCGACCCTGTCATTGCATGTTCCAAACATATTGCCGTATCCATCTTCCAGTCACGAGTGGTTTCCTTCTGCTTGAAGCGGAAAATTGTTCCTTTTTAGGTGCAAGCCCTCGTCGGCGTTCTGCAGCCATCTTGGAGCCACATCAGGCGCATTTGCGTGATACTCAAGACAGATTACTGGAGCCAGGTCCGCATGTTCCATGATTGGGCACGTGTCCTTCATTTCTTTGGAATAGACCCGACGAAAGAGCATAGGCAGTTAGAAGAAATGAAAAGGCTGGCGGCAAGAACTACGGAGTTCCTCGGGTAACGTGTGTTGAAAAGCTTGATTTCCCGGCCTAAGCAGCCTTCTGGTTATCGCTGCAGCAAGCTTGTCGTTCTTGGGGAGGCGTTTCTTCTAGAAAAAGTGAAAGAAGTGTTGGTTGGCGCCTTTCCTGTCTTGTTCGTGTGCCTCTTTTGTCCTTGTTGTTTTTGCGCCGTCCTGACATCATCTAGAAGCAATGCACCAACTAGCCCAAACCATAGTACTTCTTGAACAGACTGCTCGTCGGGGGGGGGGTGCTGTAGCAAACGACGAAGTGTTCTCAGCACGCGCTAGAGAGAACACTCGGGACCTCGGACAGAACCGGACGCTGCCGCCGCCGCTCCGCTGCTGTCCCCTCTTCGACAGCCCTCAATAAATGTGGCTGCGGTCGCCTTCCTGGGCGACCTCCACAAGCCATTTGCTTTTGCCACTTGTAAGCGGAAGAATCCCACACTGTTTCACAAATCTCTCTACCGAAGGGCTCGACTGCTACGATCTGGTCAAACAGACCATTCTGCCCGAGTATGGACTGTCCCCAGGCGACTACCTTAGGCAGTTCCGTAGTGCCTTGCAAGCGCGAAACGAGAGCCGGCAACACTTTGCGTCGCGAAATGAGAGCTACCATTATTTTCACATGTCGGCGCGAGGACACTCGAGGACCTTGCTGCCCTGAACGTGGCAGATAAAATGAAGCAAGCGTTGAGCACCGAGGCGCACATGTATGTCAAGCGAGAGGAAAGAGACAGGTGGGTGAAGGCTCATGAAATAGCGAATCTAGGGGAGACGTTCGAGGACTGAGAGAGAAAAGGTTCGGGAAAGAAGCAAATATTCACGGCCAAAAGCCTCTCCGGGTTCCACCAACCAGCCCCTTCGGAAAACTCAACCCCAGCTTCGCGTGAAAACTGCCTCTTTCGAAGCCATCGGCATGTTTTATTTGCAATGGCCCCCATTTTGCGCGGTCGTGCCCTAAAAACCAGAGAAATGGCAACACGCAGAAGAAAATCGTGAACAGGGTAGCGCAAGGCACATATAACGCCGCTGACAGCTACGGAGACGTAGGTGTAGATACGACCGGGCAGAGGGCTACCGTGGGCATTCAGTCCAGTGCGGGTCTTTCGAAGACAGACGGACTGACTCCTCTAGAGTACGTCGACTTGAGATGCGGCGAGGTGTTTCAAGGGGGCTAACTGACATTGGCGCAGAAGTAACAGTAATTAAAGAGGGCGCTACACCTAGCAATTTGATGGAGGAGGTAGAAAACGTCACACTTGTTACCGCTTTTGGTGCTAGAGTGGTAGCGAGACTAGCTCGGTGGCCACTCAGCATTGCTGCAGGCCGGGATCTGCATGTTCGAGAAAGCGCGTCACTGCTTTGCGCCATGACGAAGGAGCTGGCGTCCAAAGAAGCAGACTGCTTGCTCTCCACCGAGACTTGGCACATGCTTCAACAGGCACGCAACAACGCTTACGAGATCCCCGACCACAAGATGAAGGTGGCCGACGCACAGGGCGCAAATAGCTGGTAAGAGGAAGAACCTCAGTCATCGGCAAACGCCGTGACAGATCTGACAACGGAGGAGGTACTCGTGGCGGCGAGCGAGATGCTCCTCGAGGAAACAAGCGCACAAGAGAATGAGGTATTCCACGATGAGCAGCGGCCGGACGAGAGCCAGGCCGATGCCTGGCGTCGGGGCAAAGCTGTTCGTGCTGTTCGTGCGGGATGAGCTGCTCAACCACAAAGACAAAATTGCCGGCATACTCTGTAAGCAACTAGTGCTGCCTAGGGAAAGGAGGAAAGTACTCATTCTGGCGCATGAATCCCCATAGGGAGGGCACCTCGGGAAAAAGAAAACAGCAAACAGAATTAAGATGAGCTTCTACTGGCGATGAGTTAATACGGATATCAACGAGGATTGGCGAACCTGTCATGGTTGCCAAATGAGACCCGATCGCCGCACAACCGACCGAGTCCCTATCACACCGCTTACGCGGCCTATTTACCTCTTCCAGGTAGTGAACGTCGATGTGGTAGAATCGCTGAGTACCCCATTAGCAAGGAGACATAAATGCGCATTTTGCGTTACTGACCTGCACACATGATGAACAGAGGTCGTGCGCCTAACGTCGCTTACCGCACGGAAAACATGTGATGCGCTGCTCGAGATTTTCTCACGCACTGGCATACCAGAGACGATATGCAGTGGCCAGGGGTAGAAAATTGGTAGCGCGTCCCTAAATTTTCGAATGGGAACGCTATCGCGTGCAGGTTCGAACAAGTGAACAAGAGAACAAAGAGATCATAAAAAAACGCAACCGTACTTATAATTTAAAGGAAAAAGGCCTATAAGAAACGGAAACGAGAACAGTTTAGAGGCGGCTCCAAACACGCACCTTACCCTACTCTTATACACGCTCGCCCTATCACCAAGTCCACACAGACCCCTCCTGTACCCTCTGCCTCCAACCCAATGCCAAACTCGATCATATCCTTTTCTTTTGCCCGGCGGATCCTCACCCATGAGGCCTGGAGCACATTACCTCTTAGGAGGCTTCGGAGCCCCTACTGTGCTCCGAAGACCCGGCCAAGCAAGCCATCGCCACAGGCCGGGCTGCCAGCGTCATGGGCCTCCGGGACATGAACGTTTGAGTGCAATGTGGCCGTGCGGGGGCCCAAGGACCAGCGAGTCCTAAACTCTTCTGTGGGTAATAAAGTTTCCACCGCCTACCCAACACGCGTACAACACTACAGAATAAAGGAAAGAGTTCACCTGGTAGTGAGCGTCCCACGTGAAGCGGGGATGCCTTGTAGACGGGCGGAACGCAAGTTAATGAACTGCGACGTGTCGCTGGCGTTGCGTCGACGGAAGTGGCGAAAGATAGCCAGGTGGCATTAGGTGCGGAGGAAACTGCAGGAAGACGCCGGTCGTCTTTAGTCAACAGCCCGAAGAACTTGGCAACGGCAGGAAAACCGTAGCCAGGTCTCGTCTATGGCGTCACGGAACGCCAGAGGCTTCAAGAAGGCTATCCATTCGTGCCTTTTGGTAGCACGGACCCTCAGTCCATCGGCTGCTACCTCCACGCTTTAGGAACGCAGTAGGCTTGCGTCGGTAATTCAAGGGAGGCCACGGCAGCACGGACCCAACGTCCGACAGCTGCTACCTCCACGCTTGAATCTCCGCTGAGCTGTTTTCTTTTACACCTCGGTTTTCTGACACGTCAGCTCTCCACTCTTCGTGCTCGCCACGCTCTTTGTCGCCGTCGCCTAGCACACACTGAACGCTGGGCCGGCTCGCGCAGTGCTCCGCTGTCCGTCGCATCACTGTCGACGCACCGCGTTCACAAATCCTCCGAAGGTTTGTTGCGCACATCACATATGCCCCCCCCCCCCCTTTCGGAAAGGTTTTTCACATTGAAAAAACTGCCGTTGGTGCACACAACACTTATGTTCATGTGGTAAACAGACAAGTAAGCTGAAGTGACCGAAGGCACTTTACACAATGACACATGGAGGTACATGGATACGCGCACTGAGAGAACATGGGGTAAAACGTTGTACATGTGGCAAAAGAGAAAATAATAACCATACAAAGCATCAGACACAAATTGTAACCATGTCTGCACCATAAAGGTGAATAAGTACACACCGAACAAGCCATAACTGGAGAACGAAGGAAGAAGAAAAAAAAACAAGCCACAAACACTACCCCACTGTATTCGCACAGTTAACCAATCCAAATACACGGGATAGTAGCACTGTACCTTGGGTATAACCCTCCGGGAATTTACGAAAGATTAAGTTAGTCGGCGCCTACGTTTTCGGAGCCCTTGATGTACTCTACACGAAACGTATACTCTTGTGATGTTAGGCTACAACGCAATACACTGCTGTTCAAGTGCTTTACCTTCGATAAATATTTCAATGGTTGGTGGTGAGTCTTAATGATGAAGAACGCCCGTACAAGAATATGTTGAATCTCAACAGCCCAGACTATCGCCAAACACTCGCTTTCAAACGCTGAATCGCGACATTCGCGAGGTAAAAACTTTCGACTCGCATATGATTTCGGGTGGAGGATTCCATCATGCCCCTGCAGAACGGCGCTTAAGTTGAGCTTGCAAGCATCTGTGCGAAGCACGAACTGCTTCCTGAGAATTGGAGCTCTTAATACGTGCTTGGAGGTTAATGCGTTCTTTAGCTCGCCCAAAGCGGCTTGCCGCTGTGGTGTCCAAGAGACAAGGTTGCGTTTATTTTTGATTTCCATCTGCACGAGCGGTTGGACATTGTCGGCATAGCCAGGGATGAAATCGCAGTAGTATCCGCCATGCCCTAAGAAGGAACGCACTTGCTTCTTCGTTTTTTGAAACGGTATGTTGACAAGCTTGCCCACTATCGTTTCTTATGGTCGGATGGTTCCTTCTCCAAGCTGATGTACAAGAAAAGAGATGTTATTTGCTCCGATTTCGCTCTTCTGCGGCATTATCGTGAGGCTGGCCTCGCTCACCTTGCTAAATAGCCTGTTTAAAGTCCAAAAAGGTCTTCCCAGGTAGAGGTCGCTACGTGAACATCGTCGATGTAATGAACGACGTTATACATTCCTTGTAATAGAATGCGCATAAGGCGCGTAAAGACAGCCGACGCTGTCTTAATGCCGAAGGGCATATAGACGAACTGATAGTGACCGGATTGGGTAGAGAACGCTGTTTTCGGGCTCGAAGCTTCCTCCAAGGGTACCTGCCATTACCCTTTAGCAAGGTAAAATTGTTACAAGCACCCCTTGGTTCCAACCTCGGTAAATATTACATGGATCCTTGGTATCGGCTCTGCATCAGAGACAAGAACATTATGGATGAGTCGAAAGTCGATGCGAGTCCGATAGGTGTCTTTCTTTTTAATCAGAATGAGCCCTGTTGAAGGTAGGGATCGGGGTCGCTTCTCGACACAACCTCGGTCAAGATGACGCCCGCTCCGACCCGGACATGAGTACCGCTGAATGAAGGGTTCGTTAGTGGAGAAAGAAGACTTCGTTTATTTTACATATTTAGAAGCTTTTGAAATCAGAAGTGAGCACTTCACCTGCGTCTGCTGCCCAGTTTTATACGCTGAGTCTTCCCAAAATTAACCAGGTAGTGGATGCCCTCTCCGTGGTGGGTGTGGCCAAAACATCCGCTCTCATGCACAAACAGACATCTTCGCACATATGGACACGTCCCTGGCATCAGTTGAGCCAGAGAGAGACGGGTATGCGGTCAGGACCCCGCCGGTCGGCGAAAATCGAAAAGGCCGAGGCGCAAAGCCGGAGCGGCCCGTCGGGAGATAATCCCAAGTGGTTCTGCCATTAGCGATGGCCGACGAAGCCTGTGGACGAGCCGCTGTGGCGATTCGTTTCCACGCTAGAAGCTCTGTACCCGTCCGGATCTCAGGAGGCTAGGAGTAGTCAGGTTGGTAGAGACGATGGGGAAGATCAGAAGGCAGCCGGAACCACTTGGCTGGCGGCGGCGGCGACTCCTTAAAGGGATTTACGCAGAGCCGTGCTCCCCGCTTTTCCCACACAACGACTGGTCGAGCGCGGTTAATGCATCCCGCAGACACCTGGCGAGAGATGCTGTCTTAGTGGCAATCCTCGAGACTTGATGGCGCCAATCCTAATACCAGCTGGCGTCAATTCCGAATAACTCCTCCGCGGCCAGGAAAATCTCGGTCGGCCAGTGGTAGCAATCACTTGCCGAGGAGAGGTGGGTTGGTCTTGGGAATGGGAGGACCGGTTATCTTCTGCGAGCATCAAAACGACCGCCAAAACTTCCAACAATGGCAAACAGCGGCTGGTTCAACCCCCCAGCAACAAGGCTCCACACGACGCACAAGCACTCAGTCTCTGCCCCTCATCCACCAGGCTTATCTCAACAGATAAGGTAATAACATAACAAATTTTGACTCCGAGTGGTTCCGCCATCTAAATCAACGTATCATGGACCTTTGGGCAACAACCAAGTCAGAGCTGTGCATGAAATGGATCGGAGTAGACAACTACATTAAAAAAACATACATACATAGGTCCGCTATATTACACACACACACACTCATAAAAGCTGGAGGACCTTTTCCACCTTTAGCACTTCAGAATAGCCTGATTAATCCATCAGCATTTCCATTCATTTTTTATTTCTTATACCTCACAGAGAAGTTGTATTCCTGAAGGACGAGGCTCCACCGCAGCAAGCGTCGGTTCTTTTCAGACATCTGCCGCACCACGTGAGTGGGCAGTGATCCGTTTCAAAAACAAATTTCGATCCGTATAGGTAGCATGACAGTTTTTGTGCTGCACAGACTAAGCATGCACATTCTTTTTCTGAGGCGCTGTAAGCTTCCTCCCTTAGCGTCAGTTTTCGGCTTGCCTACAGGAAAGGATGCTCTTCGTTGTCTTTTCCGACCTGACTCAATACAACGCCCATCCCCCTATTAGTAGCATCGCACTGAACTACAAACTCTTTTGTGCAGTCAGGCGTCCGCAGTACGGGCTGTGAAATGACTACTCTCTTTAGTTCTTGAAAGCGTTCTCCTTCGCTTCATCCCAAAAAAACATTTTCGGGCTCTCCCTTTCGGAGCGCGTCTGTCAATGGACTCGCTTGTTGAGAATAGCGAGGAATGTACCTCTGATAATACCCAATAAGCCCCTGAAAAGAGATTGTCTTTTTTTGTTCGAGGCGTTGCAAAGTCAACTATGGGCTTAATTTTTAGTTCCGAAGGCTGCCTAGTTCCAGGACCTACAATGTGTCCCAGGTAGGTCACCTGTGAACAAGAAAAGTAACACTTTTCAGACCAGTTTAAGCCCAGCGTCCCGTAACCTTGCCAACACGCTCCTCAGCTGCACGATATGCTCCTCCCAGCTGCTAGAAAAAATTGCTATATCGTCCAAGTAGAGGACTGCATAGCTTTGCATGTCTTTAAGTACAAAGTTCATTAATTTGGAGAAGCTACATGGTGCGTTCTTGAGGCCGAAGCTTAAAACGAGAGGTTTGAACGTCCCAATGGGTGAAATGAAGGTGGCATAGCAGATCGAGGTGTCTTAGAGTGAGACCTGCCAATATCCCCTCACGAGATCTAACGTAGAGATGAACTGTGCCCCACTTATCAGCTCCACTCTCTCTTCAATATTTGGAATCGGATAGAGCTAGTCTCTGGTTATTGCATTTAGTTTTCAATAATCCAAGCATGGACGAGGTTCTTTACCTGGCTCTTTGACGAGGATCATATGGGAAGTGTAATCATTTTCAGTTGGTTCGATTACCCCAATTTCGGGCATTCGCTTAACCTCTGCCTCCATGATCTGCCGTTGACGTGGTGACACTCGATTATCTTTTGCTTGATCGGTTCGGAGGAGGTCAGCTCGATCTCGTGAGCGATCAGGTCAGTTTTCCCTGGCCGACTGCTATACATCGCCTTGAATTCTCCCAAAAGTCCCTTAAGTTCATCTACCTGTTCATCTTTCAGAACATCAGTCCGCGCAAAGTGCGCAAGATTGTCCTGGATGTTGCATTCCTCATCGCTGTCTATCCCTAACATAGGTAGATCAACCTGTACTACTTGGGGTACATTTAACATCATGTTTACCACCTCCTGTTTGATTACATAAGCTTTCAACAAATTGCAGTGATAGATGGTAACCTCATTTCTCTTGCCGGGTTTTTTCAGGACGTAGTTTGTTTCGAACACCCTGTGCTGAACTTTCAACAGCCCCTCCCACTGCACTTTCATTTTGTTTTTCCCGTATGGTTGCAAAATCATGGCCTTATCGCCCGTCTTAAATGTTCGTTGCCTTGCGTTTCGATCATAATAGCCTTTTGCTCCCTGTTGTATCTGCTTTCAAGTTTTCCTCTACTAGAGCACGCGTAGAACTTAGTCGATCAAGCAATTCCAACACGTAACTCACAATAGTTTGGCTTTCTCTTGTTCCCTCCCAGAATTCTCGAAAAATCCGCCGAGGAGGACATAGGGCTCTCCCACACACGAGTTCATTCGGGGTGAATCCGGTCGCTTCACGGGGAACAGTTCTGAGCGCGAACAGCGTTGCCGGCAAACAGCTCTCCCAGTCATTTTTCCGTTCATAGCACAACGCGCGCAGATCCCTTTTGAACACCGAGTGCATTTTGTCGATACTGTTCGACTGGGGATGATATACATAACTTTGTATTAGCTTGATACCGCACCTGTTCAAAAAGGTGGTTGTTAAGGCGCTGGTGAACACAGATCTCTGATCCGCCTGAAGCTCCGCTGGAAAAATAATTCGTGCAAAGGTGCTGAGCAAACCGTCCTCTATCCCTGAAGTGCTTAATTCTTTGAGGGGGACTGCTTCGGGGAATTTTGTTGCCGGACACAGCATGGTAAGGAGATACTTGTATCCTGATTTCGACTGCGGTAGGGACCCTACCGTGTCTATCACTAACCGCCGAAAAGGCTCGGTGATCAGTGGAACCAATTTCAGGGGAGCTTTTCGTTTGTCTCCTAGTGTCCCGACTCGTTGACATGCGTCACATTACTTCACGTACCGCTCAACGTCTTTGAAGCACCCTGGCCAGTGGTACTCTATTAAAAGTCGCTCTTTCGTTTTGTTGATCCCCAATTAAGTGTCCCGACCAGCTGTTCCCATGACACAAGCTCAAAAGGTCAGCCCGGTATTTTTCCGGAATTACTAGCTGATCAAACGTCTTGCCTTTGCGATCTCTGTTGTGCCTGTACAACACTACGTTTTTTTCGAGTATCGTGATGTTGCGCTTATTTCCCTCTTCCGCGGTAGCATGCAGGCGCCTCAAACTAGGATCGTTCTTTTGCTCCGCCTTCACCATCTATCTGTCTACCTCCAAAAGCCGCCCAAAACTGCGCAAAGTGGGGGCCAATACTGACGCTTCGGCGAGCTCTATTTCCTGCGGTTCCCTTGGCGTCGAGATGCATTGATGTCGCCTGATCTAGGGACAACCTCGACCCCTTTTTCAACCACTAGGTTTGGCTCCATGATTTCAGGTTCCGCTCCTATTTCCGCCTCTCCCTGTCCAAGGTCCTGTGTTAACTGAGCGGCGAGCTGGCGGGTTTTAGAGCGCGTTAGTGTCAGTACTTTTCCTTCTCCAAAGATCTGTCCTCGCTAATGCAACAGCCGGTCAGACCGGTTTGAGAACAGATAAGGATATTCCAGCGGAACGGCTTTCGAGACGGATGCCTCCTTCACCAGTTTTCCAAACTAAGAATCTTAACCCTTGCCATATGTAAGCTACAACACTGTGCTCCCTCCACACCTGTTTAATCCACGTTGCTTCTCCCATGAAATCCTCACACATAACATAGGATGGGTGCACTACATCCATCGTAGCCGCACTCTCCCTGAGCACTTTAAAAGGCTTGCCATTTACCTCTAACTCATTAAGGTAGGGGTGAAGCAGTTCTAGGTTTTCATCACTACCGTTTACATACAAGAACAACATTCGCTGGTTTCTACATCTTGCAGCGATGTGCCCTCTTTCTTGGCAGTTAAAACACCGCAACGGTTGCCTGGCCCCGAACTCCTTTTTCCACGCCTTTTCTACCCCTTCGTCGTTCGTTTGACTGCCGCTCTTCTCTGGAGCCTTTTCGGTGACGTTTTTCTTTTGTGTTGAACCTGCCCCATGCTTCCATTTAAAGCCGGCCGTCTGGAAGAAAAATACTTTCTTGATGTAGTTCCTTTTTCTGACTGGCCTTCCTCCGCATTCGTGTTTCTCCGCGTCGAGAAGTCGTCTGCGAGTTGAGCTGCTCGCTCGACTGTCTCTGCCTTTTCTTTGTCCTGCACCCAGAGTTTTATGGACGGTGGAATGCCGCGGAACACCTGCTCCAGATAGACGCACTCAACTACCTTGTCTTTGCTTTTGTACACTCCTGCCCCCTTAAGAAACCCTACAAGGTTGCTTTTTAATGTGTACGAAAACTCCGCATAATCCTCATTGCTTTTTTTTGTCGCCTCTCCAAAGTGCTGCCGAAATGCCTGATCAGGGAGGCGGTATTTTTCTAGTACAGCCGATTCGAGCTTTTCAAAACTTTTCGCATCTTGTTCGCTTAGCCTGGCGATCACATTAGCCGCCTCGCACAGTAAAAGACCTAGCAGGCGTTGTAACCGCAATTTTTCTGCGATTTTGCTCTTTCGGCATGCCCTTTCATTGTTTATTAGGTAGAGACCAACGTCATCGCCCATCTTGTCGGAATACATCCAATTGTCTGTATGGTGAGACTCTACCCTGTTTAATCCATCATTAATGCTTGCTCCCCCGTTTTGGGCTGCCAGACGCAGGATTTCGAGTTGGAGCTCCATCATTTTCAGTTGTCTCCGTTCTGCGGCTTTCTTTTCTTTTTATTCATCCTCTGCTTTCTTTTTTCATCCTCTGCTTTCTTTATTTCATGCTCTACTTTCTTTTTACCGTTCAAGCTCTCTTTTGCAATTTCTCACGCAATTTGCATCCCTTCTTCGTCCGCATCGCTATGATTGATTGATTTTATGATTCCTCCTTTCCTTATTTTTTCCTCAACTTCCACATCTAGCTCTTCACACATCAGCAACAGCTCTTCCTTATCAATCTTCCTGAAGTCCATGATCGCTGCCCCAAATGGTGGCTTTGCCCGCTCACTAATGTTCTATGGTTCTGTGCAAACTACACTGTGCTACGACATCCGATTATCAGAAGTTCAAACTTTTTACCCAGAGTTTAAAGCCTGGTGAATCATAGAAGAAAGACAAAGCGCTCACCCGTACATGCACAACGATGTCCGCTGGTCCATCACAAGCGCTGCGAACCAGTTGTTTAGGGTGGGGATCGGGGTCTCTTCTCGACACAACCTCGGTCAAGATGACACCCGCTCCGAACCGGACAGGAGTGCCGTTGGGTGAAGGGTTCGTTAGTGGTTAGTGCAGAAAAAAGACGGTTTATTTTACATATCAACAAGCTTTTGGGTTCACAAATGATCTCTTCAACTGCCTCTGCAGTCCAGTTTTGTACACTGCGTCTTCCCTCAATTCCCCAGGTAGTTGACGCCCTCGCCGTAGTGGGTGTGGCCAAACCTTCCACTCTCATGCACAAACAAGCACCTCCGCACATATGGACACGCCCCTGGCGTAAGTTGAGCCAGAGAGAGAGGGGTATGCCATCAGGACCTCGCCGGTCGGCGAACTTCAAAGAAGCCGAGGCGCAAAGCCGGAACGCTTCATCGGGAGATAATCCCACGTGGTTCGGCAATTAGCGACGGCCGACGAAGCCTTTGCACGAGCCGCTGTGGCTATGCGTTCCCACGGTAGAACCTCTATACCCGCCCGGATGCCAGGAAGCCAAGAGTAGTAGGGGCGGTAGAGACGACGGGGATGATCAGAAGGCAGCAGGAACCACTTGGCTGGCAGCGGCGGCGACTCCTAAAGGGATTTACGCAGAACACTGCTTCCCGCTTGTCCCACACATTGACTGGGCGAGCGCGGTAAATGTACCCCGCCGACACCTGGTGAGAGATGCTGTCTCAAACCTCGATACCTGCTGGCGCCAATCCAAATACAAGCTGGCGTCAATTCCAAATACCCTTAAGTTGATCATCTCGTCTCCCTCCTTTTCGACCACGTCCTTTATGACAAAAGGAAACGGGTATTGAGGGGTATTCACGACTTCAGAAGTGGAGAGCCTGAGTTGACACTCCACTAGATTAGGCTTTCCGGGAACCTCGCAAAAAAATGTCAGCATACGTGTCAAGTAAGCTCCGAATCTCCTGCTGTATTTCGTCATCGTGCTTGGTGGAGATCTGCAGGACTTCAATTCCGTTACCGTGGTCCGTGCTAATTGTCGGCACAAACTATTCACACAATATGAAAATATATTGTGTATATTACCTCTCCCCTATCCCAAATGTGTAAAGAATAATTTCTTCAATATTTCGTATTCTCTGTTTATCAGTGGTATGGGATGCCAGTCAGCAGGGTTGGTGGATGAGGGATCTCTCTTGGAAATCCAAACGACTCGGAGATTTCTGGATTGATTCTGGAAAAGGTGCTGCTGCAAAAACAATATTTTACGCCACCTTCTTCGATTACGACAAAAGATGACACCGGCATGGTCTCTTGGGACGCACGCTCTTCGTACCGTTTCAGCATATTGATGTAGAATTGCTTCTCAGTGTGGCCTGGGTCGATCCAATAATCTAGGTCATACTTTTTGCCAACAACCACGAATGGATCTTTTCACTGCATCAAGGGTTTATTGTGGCTGCTCGGCAAAATAACGAGGGCACGATCTCCGACCTTTAAATGCTGCTTCTTGCTGTTCCTGTCATAAAATTTCTTCTGAAATTGTTGGGCACGCAACAAGTTTTGATGTACCGCTCTCACAGTTTGCTCGAGACGTTCTCTTAGATCGAGAACGTAACGATACATCGTCTCCTTGTCTTCTCCCAGCTCTTCCCTAGTGCAGAGCTCTATGGGGGCTGCGAGAGGTCTTCGCACACGTCGGCCAAATATCAACTCAAACGGAGAAAACCACAAACTCACCTGCAGTACCTCTCTGTATGCGAAATGAAGGGGAACGATATAATGGTTCCATGTTTTGGGCTGCTCCTGACTGGGCTTCCGCAGCATCTGTTTGAGCGTGCCGTTAAATTTCTCCACCATACCATTGCACATTGGATGGTAAGAGGTCGTGCGGAGCTGTTTCACCGCCAAGAGATCATTGAGCTCTCTCATCATCTCGGGAGTGAAATAGGAGCCCTGATCACAGAGGATCTCTCTCGGAAAACCTATTCGTAAAAACATCTCCACCAAACCTTCTGCCACGGCTGCTGAATCTATGTTTGGCGGAGCCACGGCGTCGGGATATCGCTTGGCAAAATCGACGAGAGTGAGAATATATCTATTTCTTTTCACCGATGTGTGCGACAGCGGACGGAGAATATCGGCGCACCCGATCAAATGGAGTGTCGATAAGAGGCATGCGTCTCAACGGAGCTTTCGCTACTTTGTTTTTCGGGCACGTCCTTTGGCACGAGTCGCACCACTTGACATACATTTTCATCTTCTCCTGCAGCTATCCTAGTCAAGGCTTAATACCTGTGATCTACACGACTTTCGAAGTACTACCTGTCGAACTTCTCTGCCAGAGGCGAGATGATAGAGGCGATACAGCAACCCCTTTGACAGAATTCGAGTGCGAAATGCCGTGCTTGCCATGGAACACTTCATACTTTCCCCAAGCACGCCTTCAATAACTCACCGTCTCTTTGCTCCGATTCTATCATTTCCTTGGTGAACCTCATGGGACAAACGCTTAAAGCAGTAAATTGCCTCCTTCGTCCGGAAACTTCTTTTCCAGCCTAGACCCTTCTGGGCACTCGCCCTCAGCATTTTCACTGGCGACTTCGTCATTGACAATGTCAGGAAATAATGTAGCAACGCCCTCCGATTTCTTCCAACCAATATCTGGATTTGACGGCTCATGTGGCTCTGGTATATTTCCAATTTTGACATCGTACAATAGCATCTCCATGCAATTTATCAGGGTCGTCCCAGTGAAATAAGTGGAACGGATATAAATTTCTGCCTCCGGAACTTCCAGACTACTGTCATCAACAAGGAACACCGCAGATCTCGAACCGATAAGAGCTGAGTCAGGAAATAGGGCTCTCCACACAACCACTCTATTGCTCCCAGCGTCCCGTAAAACACGCACAGGTAGGCCTTGGAGCTCGCCCTCGAGTACAGGCATATGTTAGGCGTCCGCGGCTTCTTCCAGACAAGTCCGACCACAAATTTATCCTCAGCTTTTTCAAGACTATCTGCTGTTTTGGACACAGATTCATGCACAACACTGTCTGGCTGAACACAAAAGGACTACTGCTTGTGGTTTTCGTGCTTTCGTATGCAGGAGCTTACACCATGCCCTGTTTTTCGACAATGAACGCTATAAAGCTGTTTTGGCTTAGAGCGACAGTCGCCGGCCTTATGTCCAGGTCGGTTACAAATGAGGCACCTTCCTAACTGTTTACTTGATGGAACATCCTTCTCTCTCGGGATGCCCGCCTAGAACGAATCTTTGAACGGAGACACGTTTCTTATCCGCTGGGCCTCTATAAAGTTCCCTGCTGCCTCAGCCATTTTGTCCAGCGTCTTGCACTCTTTTTCTCGAAGGAAAATCGCCAGACGACTATGACAGTTCCTCATAAACAGTTCAGTCACTACCAAGTCACGTAAATCATTGTACGTTGTGGGCGTTCCCAACATCTCTAGCCATCTATCGAAAAGACTGAGCAGGCGTGCTCCATATTATCTGCCTGTTTCTTTATCTAGCGGCTTACTTTCACGAAACCTTTCGCGATAAACCTCTGCTCTGAACCGAATATGTTGGAGCAGAGCTTATCATAATCCATTCAATCTGCTGGAGAAAGTCGACCAAACACACGGAGAGCCTCCCCAGTCAAATACCTACTCAGTGCTGTAGCCCATTTTTCCTTGGGCCAGCTGTGCCTTTCAGCGATACGCTCTAAACATTTGAGGTATGCGTCCAAGTCATCCCTGCGATCGTCGAAAGGCGGGATCAATTTGTGTGGGCTAACCACTGCTGAGGGCCCCGGTGCGGGTTCTCGATTACTCCCGCCAGTTTCTGTGAGCCTTAATTGGAGCTGCAATCTACGCTATTCAGCCTCTGCTAGCGCCTTTTCATGCTCGCGCTGAGCCTCCTGCTTGGCTGCATCTGCTGCGCGTTCCTTCTCCTGGTCAGCGGCAACCCAAGAACGCAGCTCGGCATCTCTCAACCCCATTCGTTCCCCCACTCAATCAAAGCCTTTGGGTTGCTATCGTTTCTTTTTACGAACCCACGTAAGGAAAAAAAAGCACGGACTCGCCCTGTCGCCCGGACACCAATTTTCGCGAATTGGTTGCGCGTCCCCGACTTTCTGAAGGGGAACGCCATCACGTGCAGGTTAGAACAAGAGAACAAGGCAAAAAAGCGATCAAATAAAACAAAACGTAGCCGTCTTTATAATTTCACGGAAAAGCGCCAATAAAAAACGCAGACGAAAATGAGAAAAACACATACTCAGCACGCGTACAACACTACAGAATAAAGGAGAGTGTTCACCCGGTACTGAGCATCCCAAGTGAAGCTGGGATGCCTTGTAGACAGGATGGAACGCTGCTTGATGAACTGCGACGTGTCGCTGGCGTTGAGTCGACAGAAGCGGTGAAAGAGAGCCAGGTGGTATTAGGAGTGGCTAAAACGGCGGGAAGACACCGGTGGTCTTCAGTTAACAACCCGAAAAACTTGGCAGCGGCAAGAAAACCGTAGCCAGGTCCCGTAGACGGCGTCACGAAACGCCGAAGGCTTCAAGCAAGCTATCCAAGAGTGCCTTTCAGCAGCACGGACCCTTAGTCCATCGGCTGCCACCTCCACGTTTGCAAGGAACGGAGTAGGCTTGCGTCGGTGATCCAAGGGAGGTCACGGCAGTACGGACCCAACGTCCGACGGCTTCCACCTCCACGCTTAATGACATTATCTCCATTGCGCTGTCTTCCTTACACCTTGGTTTTCTGACACGTCAGCTCTCCGCACCTCGTGCTCGCCACGCTCTTTATCGCTGTCGCCTCGCACACACCCTTCACACGCGCACACGCGCAAGGCTGGTCTGGCACGCTCAGCGCTCCGTTGTCCGACGCACCACTGTCGTCGCACCCCCTTCCAAAATCCTCTGAAGGTATATTGCGCACCCCACACCAGGCCACTAATTTTGCAGCGATGACGCAATTTTTTAAAAACATCGGTAGCTCGCTGCGGTTTTTCACTGCGAAGTACCTCGAGAGCAACGGTTCCGCAGAAAAATGGAACCGCGTTTTCATAAACATGCTTTATCAAGTAATAGACAATGACCGGAGCAACTGCGACAAATGCATACCTTTCCTGCTCTGGGCATACCAGTGAGGTGCCGCATGACACCGACGGGAGTTTCTGCATTCGAAATGCTATCCGGGAGACATCCAACTGGGTCCCTGTATATGCTAAAGAAAATATTGGCAGGAGAGGTAGATATTCCTAACACTTTGATAGAACCGGTGGCCCGGTTATTGGAGAAACTGCGGGGGCAGTTGAAATCGGCGCCTTAAGTGGCGTGTCTGACCACCACTGAAAAGCAGGGAGCATATGCCGTGCACTACAACCGCCGTGCGCGAGCAAAAACATTCAACATCGGTGATGAGGTAATTTTGTTTCGCACCAACAGCCATGGAAAGCTCGATGCAAGATGGTGCGGCCCCTGCATGGTCAGTTAGACACCCCGCCAAAATTTGTACGACATAAGAGTGGAAAACGGCAAACAGAAGTGTGTGCATGCCAACCATCTTCGCCCCTATCATGCAAGAGTAGGCCACACAAGCGTTATTTGTGGTGAGGATACTGAGTTCAGAGAAGTTGAATGTGCTCCACGGCCTGAAGAGCAGCTCAGTAGCGGTCTTACTGCCAGCGTGACACAGCATTTGGCCACAACCAGAGATTGACAGACACGCGAGCTGTATTATTCGTGCGAGGATGTATTTCAGTGGCTGCCAGGATGGGTGCGCATCGGAGAACATAAGATAGTACTCAGGAAGGGCTACATCCCGAAAAAGTGCTCTGCATATCGCGAGCCAGCGCTCCTTAAACAGGTGGTAGTTAGTCACGTGGATGAGCTCCTAGATTTAGGGCTCATATATTCAGCCTCAAGTGCGTTCGCCCGCCCCGTCGTTTGTGTCACTAAGAAGAATAGCTCACTCAAGGTTTTTGTCGACTACAGGGCGTTAAACGCGGCAACCGTAGACGACGTTGCCTCTATGGTAGGCCAGCAGGGACTAATCTTTCGTGTGAGTGGTGCCGAATTCATTATCCTAATAGACCTCAAACGAGGATATTGCCTTATTCCACTAGACGAAGCCATCAAAAAACAGCCAAATCGGGCAGTTCGCATGGCGCCTGATGCCGTTTGGTTGAACAACGCCGCTGCGACAAATCAAAAAGCCATGAACAAATAAATTGTTGAGTACATCAAGAGTATGCTTGCGCGTGCTGAGATAATATAGCAGTTCTCTCCAGAACGTGGGAAAACACCTTGATTACCTTCGAACAGTGCTCAGCGCTTTGCCCAATGTGACATTCAAAGCGAATCTACAAAAATGTCATGTCGCGGCGCCGCACATTAGATACCTGGGGCACGTCGTGGGATCCGGACAGCATTTACCTGACCTTGAAAAGGTTGCCGCCGTCAGTGAGCTGGCGACACCTTCCACAAACCGCTAGCTGAGAAGTTCTCTCGGGCTCGGCGGTTACCGCAGAGACTACGTCGAAAGCTACGCGGAAATCGCTAGATCCCTCACCGCGCTCACGACAAAGAACGTGCCGGATTGTAATAAAGAGGCAGACGAGGCTTTCAATGATCTAAAGTCGGCACTTAGCCCGGCGACGATGCTTTCGACTCCCAAAACCGAGAAGACGTACTGCCTATTCGCGGATGCGTCTGCTTTTGAAGCGGGGCCTACTTGGTCTAAACGAGTTAGTTGGGCAGGGAGCTGCCCATATCGTTTGCGAGCCACCGGTTCAGCGAAACGCCAATGAGATGGTAACCATCGAGCGGGAGGCTTTTGCTGTGATCAGGGCACGTCTTACGTTTGACATGTGGGTATACGGGCCACGCGTGCATGTCGTGTCCGACCACAACCCCCCTTGCCTATCTCACCTCCAGCCATCCAGCCGGCGCAAAGCTAGCTCGTTGGGCGTTGGCCCTGCAGCGATACAACGCGACGCTAACTCTCAGAAAAGGAACCGCTCGCGCGAAGACTGAAGCACTGTCACGTTTGTCTCGCTAAAGCGGGGAGCGAGTCTCGAACTGAACCCCGGAAATAGCTGTTGCCACCTGTATTTTACGAGGGCAGGCATAAGGACCGTGCACCTCAGGGGCTGTTTTCGTATGAGATACATCTGCATGGTGTCATGTTGTACACCTCGCAAGTGGAAACTATTTTTGTGTATCAGGCAACGAGACACAATATTTTTTCTGTATAAGGGTTGAATTCTGGGCTTCAAAGAAGTGTTAACGACGACCTTTAATTACATTACCTATCCAGTGCAACAGCCAGCGAGGCTGTTGCAACGATCTTAGAAGGGGCGTGTAAGGTCGTCATGTGCACCAGCTTGTTCGCGTTTCTTTTCCTTGTTTTTTTTCTCGGGACGCCAAGCGTCTTCGGGGCGAACTTTTGTTTGTCTTTTGCTTGTTCTTAGGAGTTGCATTCTGTAGAGTTTCACCCCGAGCCGCGTAGCCCGGATGCCGCGCGCCTCGGCGGGGAACTATTGTTTGCCTTTTATTTGAAGGTCGGAGCGGAGCCCGAGCTCCTTAGGCGAGACGGTCCGCGCATTCGTCGCCCGACTTTCGATGTGTTTGTTTTCGCGGGTGAACTCCAATTTTGCTTGGAGTGAGCATGAGGGTGCTTGTGTGGGGTCTTGTTCTGGCACAGACATGGGAGGCACTGTGTGTCTCCATAGACTGCGCTTCACATATCATTTAGCGCACGGGGCTCCGTTCGCCTTCGGCAAACCACACCCCGCGCATCTGTTAGGTGTCTGGGTTTGCGTTTTTTTTTACCGAACCTCACAGTGACTTGTAATATTTCGCTTTTCCTCAGAAATGGGTGTCCTCCCATTGCGTACCGGGGCCCAGACGCGTCGGCATCCCAGCTGTATCAGTTCGCAATGACGGCACTCGACAGCATGAAGGCCAGAACAAGAAGAGCCAAGTTTATTGCAGGGCATTGATATATATAGCCTTCGTGATAGCGCGGTTTACGCACTGCGCATGTCAGGCACATTGTTATCGTGTTATCACGCTAGCCCGATACATCATTCCAAGGTTAGCACAAGACAGTGGTTCAAGTTCATGATAACTGATTGAAAGCAGCGTCATAACGAAGACTTTGGGGAGACTTCACGGTACAAGTCGACCTCCTCAGACTGATGACACATGTGGGTTGCTCTGGATGGGTAATCGAAGCCGAAGGCGTGGCACCGTGGGCTAGATGTTGGTCACAGAGCCCCGGAGGCTGCTGCACTTGTAGTGCCAGAAGGCTGCGGTGTCACACTCCCTGGACTGTTCCTTGCATTTGGGTCAGCTTCGTCTGCGCAGTCGTCGTCGGTGTCATCGTCACTTGTTCCAGCATACTGCTCGCTGTAATGAAGCAGGTATCGCCTGTTGCGCCGAAGAACACGATGACTTTCAGTTACAACGTGGTAGGACCTCGGGGCAGCTTCCCCAACCACCTTTCCTTTCTGTGACCAAGTTGTGTCTCGCAGCCTGACGACGTCACCTTTACCTAGTTGAGGCAACGGCGGTCCTTTGGGCGTCTGGCGGTGCTTCTTGACTTCGATAGTCTTGATACCGCCAAAATCGGGGAGATTAGATCGAAGGCGCCTGCCTTGAAGAAGCTCGCCAGGGGATTGACCATCAATCAGTGGCGTTGATCGGTTGGCCAGAAGGCCTAGCCAGAAGTCGTGTCGTGCGTCTTGAGTTTTCTTCATTACCCGCTTGACAATTTGCACACCTTTTTCAGCAAGGCCGTTAGACTGCGGGTAGTGTGGGCTAGACGTGACGTGCGCAAAATCATACTCCTTAGCGAAGGCTGCGAACTCTTGGCTTGAAAACTGTGGTCCATTATCAGTGCACAGTTCAATAGGAATGCCGTATCGAGCAAACATAGCACTGAGAGCCGCAACAACACTTCTTGCACATGTGTCTGGAAGCCTCTCGACATCTGGGAAGTTGGAAAGAGCATCATATACGACAACGTCAGAATTTCCCCCAAAACAAAAGATGTCCGCTCCGACCCTGTACCACGCACACTGCGGCACCGGGCGCATTATCAGCGGTTCTTTGGCTTGCTGGTACGCGAACTGTAGAACAGTTTTGGAGAAGCACTGCGATGTCGTTGTTCAAGCCTGGCCAAAAAACGAGAAGTCTTGCTCTTTCTTTGCATTTGTTTAAGCCAAGGTTGCCGGCATGAATTCTTGTTAGCATTTCTTGTCTCATGCTTCTCGGTATAACAGCTTTTGTTCCTTTGAACAGAATTCCGTTGATTACGGACAGTTCAGATGAAAACGGCTTCAGCTCACCTTGAATTGGTTTTCCTGCTGATAAGTTGCTGACGACAGTCTGCAAGTAGCAGTCACGAGCAGTTTCCTTTGCCAGTTTTTGCTGCGTTGTTACCGTGACCATGCCGTTCAGGAGCTGTAGTGCGTGAACTTCGACGTCTTCTGTGGCACCAGCATTGTCGACACCCCCGGGTATAGTCGATCGTGAGAGCATGTCTGCCAAGACCAGGTGCTTCCCTGGAACGTACTGTAGAACATAGTCATATCTGAGAAGTCTTAAAAAAAAAATCTCTGCAATCGTGGGGGCATGTCACAAATCCCTTTAGCAGCGATTGACGGAAGTGGCTTGTGGTCGGTCTCGATAATGACCGTCTATTCATACACAAACTGATGAAACTTCTCGCAACCGAACAGAATGCCCAGCGCCTCCTTTTCAATTTGCGCGTAACGCTGCTCCGGTGGTGTTAAGACTCGTGAAGCATATGCCACCGGTCGCCAGTGACCACCGTGACACTGTAAAAGCGCCGCTCCGACGCCGTCCTTGGACGCATCGCAAGTTATTTTTGTTTTCTTTTTGGGGTCAAATATTGCTAGCAAGGGTGATGTCGCAAGTGCCTGCGTGATGCATTTCCATTCCTTCGCGTGGTTTTCGGTCCACTCGAACTCGACTTGCGGTTTGATAAGCGCTCGCAGCATCGCTGTCCGTTCTGACAACACTGGCACGTATTTTCCGAAGTAGTTGATCACTCCTAACATGCGCTGTAGATCGGTTTTGCTTTTTGGTGTTGGCATTTCCAACAGATTGCGCACCAGCTTCGGGTTCGGGGAAATTCCTTTTTGTCCGATAACGTCACCCACAAAATGCACCTCTGTTAAACCGAACTTGCATTTTTCGGCGTTTAGTGTCAATCCTGCTGTTTCGGCAGATTTCAGAACTGCTACTAGCCGTTCATCATGCTCTTGACGTGTAGTGCCCCACACCAAAATGTCATCGATATACACGTGAACTCCCGGCAGCCCGTCCAACATCTGATTCAGCATTTTGTGAAAAACTTCCGGTGCCGATGAAATGCCAAACGGCAGGCGCAAGTAACGGTATCGACCGAAAGGAGTGGAAAAAGTGCAAATTTTTGATGTTGCGTCGTCGAGGGGTATCTGGTGAAATCCAGAGTTTGCATCTAGGCAACTAAAGTAGCAAGCGCCGGTCAATTCTGCTTCAATACCTTCTCGGCTGGGAAGCTGGTAGTGTTGCCGCTTTATATGCTCATTGATCCTTCTCGGGTCCATGCACACCCTAAGACTGCCGTCTTTCTTTTTGACCAAAACCAAAGGGCTTACCCAGTCGGTAGGTCCATCTTCTTTTGTGTTGATACCAGCTCTCTTCATTCTTTGAAGCTCGTCGCGAAGCGGTTGGCGCAAAGACAGGGGCACCCGCCGCGCTGGCTGGACAACTGGGGTAGCATCTGGCTGTAGTATCATGCTGTATGGTTGCTTTAGGCATCCTAAACCCTCAAAGACGTGCCTGAAGTGCTTGATCGCTTCGTACTCAGCAGAAGTGCTGACAGTGTCCACTGTGCGCTGCACAAGGCCTAGAGCTTCGCATGCGTGAAGCCCCAGTATTGCACGACGTGCATTTTTCACCACGTAGAAGTTCACTGTAGTTGCAGCATCTCCAACGGCTATTTTTTGGACTGTTGTTCCGAAGTTGGTGATGATGCCTCCATTGTATGCTCGCAGCACAGAGCTCGTAGGATTCAGTTCGGCAGTTTTCAACTTGCGGTATATCGAAAATGGCAAGAGGCTTGCTTGTGCTCCGGTATCCACCTTAAATAATGCTTTACGACCCCCATCTTTGGCTTCGATAGTCCAATCACCAGTAATGCCGCTGTCGATGCAGACGTCAAGAACATCAAACTCATCATTGAACTGTGCGCCCACTTCGTTGACGACCGCCCTGGCCGGACAACAAATCGCAAAGTGATGCAGCTTTCGACAAGTGTTGCATCTTTTTCCGTAAGCAGGACACTGCCTCGGCTCGTGCCGTCGGTTGCATTTCTTGCACCGGTACGGACTACCGTTTACTGCACTGGTCTCTTGCCGGTCTACGCAGCGGTGGCACGATGCCCTACTGCGAGAGACGGAGTCAATGCTGTCACCGGGCCTGGCCCAGACCTGATTTCTTTGTGCCACTGATTCCGCTACCCTGCACATTTTTCAGCCTTTAACAACGTTAAGCCCTTTTCCCGCAGCATTTTTTCACGCAGTTTGGAATTATTCGTCCCAAAGACGATCTGATCCCTGATCATTGAATCGTGCATTCCTTCGAAGTTGCATTGCGCTGCTTGCTTCTTGAGGTCTCTAATAAATCTTTCGAACGGCTCTCCGTCTTCTTGTTTTCTCGAGCGAACAACATACCGCTCATGCACTTCATTGCTTACCTCGGCACAGTATGCTTCAAACTTCCGGACCAGGGTGTCGTAATCTTCCTTGTCTTTCTGCTCACCAAACGTAAACGTGTTGAAGACGTCAAGTGCATCGTCTCCGGCAACGCTCAACAGGAGTGCAGCTTTCTCTGCTCCGCTTCTTGGGTCGTCCTTTGGCGTGGTCGCCTTGATGAAGAGTTCCAGTTTTTGCTTAAAGCGCTTCCAATTCTGCGACAGGTTACCGGAGAGCTGCAAAGGTTCCGGGGGCTTCAGCAGGTCCATGGCGCTCCGAGCCCTGCCCAACTGGCCACTTCTGACACCATGTATCAGTTCGCAATGACGGCACTCGACAGCATGAAGGCCAGAACAAGAAGAGCCAAGTTTATTGCAGGGCATTGATATATATAGCCTTCGTGATAGCGCGGTTTACGCACTGCGCATGTCAGGCACATTGTTATCGTGTTATCACGCAAGCCCGATACACCAGCCTCGTCTGCTATACGTGCATTCCCCAAAATCGTGGAAGAGTGCCTTTAGGAATGTCGGAGCGCCGAAAACAAAATTGTTTCTTGGAAGAAACCCGGCGACGGCCGCGAGCTCTGGGCGGGGTGGCAGTTGAGATCGGAGCTCGGCAGGAGACGGACTTCCTCCCGCATGCTCGCTTAGGACGACGGACTGGCCTAAGTCCAAGGGCTGCCCAGCTCAGTTATTTTGTATCTATGTTGCTGTCATTATTTTAACTGCACTGTACCTTTTTTGTTGTAATCAAGTGTTTAATTAAATCAGTTTTCTCAGATATTCCAGCCAATTTCAAGGGGTTTGTTTGGTGAAGCAGGGTAACGGGACTTACGAATGAAGGAAGAACCAACAACAAGTAAAGAAGAGAGAAGGAAGCAAACAAACGTAAATTATTACTGCAACCTTACGTTTTTTTCAACCAAATGATCAGGCAGGCTTTCAAGTAATAGATGAAACAGAGGAGGAGAGGGCAGCTGGTAAGAACGCTCGACGCACACACAATGTATTGAAAATAAAAAAGGGCTATATTTCCTACACAACTCAATTCTTGTCAGCTCACTTCAATTGTCAAGGGTTCGCACTGTTCCGCGCAAATCTGCTCGCCTCGGTCGTGCACCATTCACAGGCACTACCCTTCCCGCCATCGTCGCTGCTGGGTCCATGGGCCGCGCACTCACTTGAGAACATCACAAAAAACAAAAACGGCGTCCAGACTGCGCCGGGAAGAGAGGAAGGATGAAGGGGCGACGATTGTGTCGGATCGAGGCGCCGAGCCACTGAGCCGGACGTTGAATGCCCCAGCCCGCCGATGAGCCGGCTGCCGCCGTCTGGACAGGAGGAGGTGCCCACGGAAAATCATGTCCCGTGATCCGATCGCTTACATTCGTGAACGATATTCCACAATGGATCATATTGTCGCGTAGTGGTGACGGCAGTAGAAGCTGAGAGGAAGGCAGCCAAAAGTTATTTTAATGGAAAACTCTTTATGGGGCTCACTTGCGCCTACACTGGACTCAATCACTCTTCGGTGGCGTAGCAACAAACGTTGCTCGGCGGTGGTCGAACAGAGAACGCCCGCCGCTTTCGGCGGTGCTCCATTTAAACATGAAAGCGAACATGTGACATAAAGCGTTCAAAGTTACTAAAACATTCTGGAAAAAGGCAAAATCCGCTGCGCCTGGATGCGAACAATAGAGATAAATCTGTTCGCGTCTTGCATCCACAAACAAAGCAATAAAGCGGCGTAGTGGCAACTTTGAAGAATAAACAAACAAACACTACGATGATTCGTGGCATTACTGTCCTCTAAAACATCATCGACCCGATGTAAATGAGGTGACCAGCAACAAATAAAACGGATCGTGCGAAAATAAACACAGCGTGTGGAAACAGCGTAGTTTTGCCCATATAATAGGGCTTTAGACAGACGACATGGACAACTTCAGGCCGTACGCGGCGTCGGAGGGCTGCAGTCGTTGCGCCTTGGACGACTTCATGATCCAGTTCAACTAGCGGACGAAGAACCTTGTATGGACCGTAATATCGGCGCACACACTTTTCACTCACTCCATGGCGGTGAATGGGCGTCTAATCCCAGACTTGATATGTAATAGAGGAGTAATTACTCTTTGCCATCTACCGAAGAGCAGCCATACGCTGTATAGCTTTCCTTTTTAGCCGTTGGCTGCGCTTGGGTGGATGGCAATGAGTAATTACTCGCTTATTACAAATTTACTCCACTTTGGGGGATTCCCCTAAACATTTTACCAGACTTGGCCTCCAGTCTTGTATTCCGCGTTGCGTCTTCGTAGGTTGTAGCGTCTGGCGTCGGTCCCCTGCTGGTCTTTGATCCTTAATCGGGAACGTCTTCGGGATTCTTCTGCGTGCTGAAGGTAGGCGGCGACGTCGACGTTCTCTTCTTCGATAACGTTGGGCAGTATGGCGGCTAGCGTGGAAATGGCCTCCCTGCCATGGACGAGCCTAAAAGGCGTCATCTGGGTGGTCTCCTGCATTGCGGAGTTGTAGGCGAAGACGACGTAAGGCAGGATGACGTCTCAACTCATGTGTTCGGCATCGACGTACATGGCGAGCATATCGGCGATGGTTTTATTCAGGCGCTCGGTTAGTCCGTTGGTCTGCGGATGGTATGCATTTGCCGTCCGGTGGCTGGCTTGGTTGTAACGCTGGATGGCTTGTGTCAGTTCCACCGTGAATGCTGTTCCTCTGTCCGTGCTGAGCACATCGGGGGCGCCTTGTCGCAGAAGAATACACTACAGAAACAATTTGGCGCCTTCTGCTCCTGCTCTGTTCGGTAGGGCTTTTGCTTCGGCGTAGCAGGTCAGGTAGTCGGTCGCAATGATGATCCACTTATTTCTAGACGCAGAGTTCTGCAAAAAGGTCAAGCAAGTCCATGCCTATCTGCTGAAAGGGCTTTGAGGGAGATTCAATGGGGTACAGAAATTCGGCTGGCTGGGTGGGAGGGGTCATTCCTGACTGACAATATCGGTAGGTTTTCACATAATGTGCGACATCGGCAGACCTTCGGGGCGAGTAATATTTGTTGAGTGCGGCGGAGGTTGCGAGAAAACCCGAGATTTCCAGCTGTCGGCTCGTCGTGTGTAACCTGCAGAACCCCTTTGCGGAGACTTGCAGGTACAACAAGGAGGTAGGCCATTCTGTTCGCTCCAAAGTTCTTCACGAGGACATTGTTCTGTACGCAGAAGAAAGGCAGTCTTCGCTTGAATGAGGCGGGGGGTGAAGAACTCTTGCCTTCCAACTACTTGAAGAGGCGGTTTAGGTCGGGGTCCAAGCGTTGCTCTTGTGCAAAACAGCTGGAACAGATGGGTCCGAGGAAGGCGTCCACATGGTCTTGTGAGAGGCAATCGGCGTCAGAGTGCTTGCGTCCAGACTTTAAACGACGGTGTCGTCAAACTCCTGGATGTGCAGACTCCATCGAGCGAGGCGGCCAAAGGAGTTCTTCAAATTGGTAAGCCTGCACAGAGTGTGGTGATCGCTGACCACCTCGAACGGTCATCCGTACAGGTAGGGAATGGATTTCTACGTAGCCCAGATGATGGCAAGGCACTCCTCAGCTTTCGAATACTTAGCCTCGGCCTTGGAAAGTGAGCGGCTAGCGTATGCGATGACTTTCTCCTGCCCGTCGCTTTTCTGATCGAGGACGGCATCCAGACCTACGCTGCTTGCGTAGGTATCAACTTCACTTTCTGAGTTTCATCGAAATGCGCGATGATCAGTGGGGACTGCAAACGACGCTGAAGTTCCTTGAAGGCTTCTGCTTGCGGCGGTTCCCATATAAATGGCACGTCTGCCTTTGCCAGTTGTGCCAGAGGCGATTCGTTAAATGTTATTCACAAATCGTCGGTAATATGCGAACAGTCCGAGGAATCTCCGCATGGCTTTCTTGTCGGCCAGCGGTAGAAACTGTTTAATAGCAGCTGTTTTCTGCGGGTCAGGGCGTACACCCTTCTTGCTAACGATGTGGCCTAGAAACAGCAGCTGTTCATAAGCAAAGTGGCACTTCTCTGCTTTCAAGGTTAGCTCGGACTACTTGATTGCCTGTTGTACTGTTCGAAGCCTTTTTAGTTGATATTAAAAGTTTGAGGCAGAGACAACGACGTCCTCTAAATATACCAGACAAATTTGCCACTTCAGGCCTGCCAGGACTGTATCCTTTACTCGCTGAAACGTCGCTGGTGCGGAACAGAGACCAAATGGCACCACCTTGAACTCGAAGAGGCCATCCGGAGTAATGAATGCTGTATTCTCGCAATCTCTTTCACCAACACCAGTTTGCTAGTAGCCACTCTTGAGATCCATTGATGCGAAATACTGGCATTGCAGAGCCGGCCCAATGTGTCGTCGATGCGGGGAAGGTGGTAGATGTCCTATTTCGTTATGTTGTTTAGCGGCGGTAATCGACGCAGAATCAAAGTGCGCTGTCTTTCTTATTCCCTAGAATAACCGCTGCTGCCCAGGGACTCTTCGAAAGCTGAAGGACGTCGTCGCGAAGCTATTCTTCCACTTGGTTCCACATAGCTTGTCTTTCTCGCGGCGACACATGGCAGGGGCTCTGGCGGAGAGGTTGGGTGTGCTGGTCGGTTTTAATGAGGTGCTTGGGCAATCGGAGTTTGTGGGACCTTCAGCGATGTCGAGAAGCACTTGCTCTAGCTTGAAAGCAGATTGCGGATCTGGTCTTGTCTACTGCGGTGCACGGCTGGGTTTATGTAGGAGACGTGCTTGCCATCTCCATTAGGTGAGTCGTCAGAGACTTCATCGGAGAGAGCTAAGGCGACCCGAACGTCGGATAGTTAGTCGAGGTAAGCAATCGTCGATCCTTTGTAAACGTGCAAGTATTCTTCGCTGGAGTTTGTGAGCTGCACTTCAGCTTGATCATTGCAAAAATGTTCAATGCTTTCTGCGATGCCGATTCCTCGCTCTAGAAGCAACGCCGTGTTCCCCTCAATGAAAGCTTTTATGTTCGTTACATCTGTGGCAACTACGGTGATCATGACGCTATATTGGGGTGGGAGGCTGAAGTGTTCATCTAGGACACTCAGGGCAACATGCTGCTCCATAGTCGGCATTAAAGGGATGGCTTCGTCCGTCGAAAGCGTGATGAGCTTGGAACGTAGGTCGGTGATCTCCTTATCCTCATATAGGAAATCGATGCCCAGTGTCATGTCACGGGAACATTGCTGTAGTACTATGAAGGTTGCAGGATAGGTATGTCCCTTGACGGTTACTCGCGCTGTGCGTAGCCCCGATGGCTTAAAGAGGTGGCCTCCGGCGCTGCGAAATTGTGGGCCATACCAGGCCACCGCGACTTTCCTCAGCTGCGCGGCGCGAATAATCGGCGCCCGTGTTGACTAGAGCGGCAACTTTCCGCGCCATCGATAATCACTTCTAAGTCTGATGCCCTGGCTCTTGCGTTGCACATCGTCCTCGGATTCGGGTCACGGCAGTATCGCGGGTGTGAATCGTGTGTAGGGCGTGACTTCGCAGCTTTTCTGGGTAGCGGCGTCGTTTTGAAGGCGGTTCGCGTTGTGGTCGAGGTTGTCATTGTGTGCGGTGTTGGTGTAGCGGGTGCAGTGTCTTTCAATAAGGTAATAGAGAAATGCGCATAATATAACCAACCGCTACATATAGCCTTCATTAATTACGAGAAAGCATTTGACTCAGTGGAAACCTCCGCAGTCATACAGGCATTGCGGAATCAGGGAGAAGAAGAGCCTTATGTCAAAATACTGGAAGATGTATATAGCAACTGCACAGCTGCCATAGTCCTCCATAAAGTCAGCAATAAACTTCCAGTAAGCAAGGGTGTCAGGCAAGGAGACACGATCTCGCCAATGCTATTTACCGCCTGTTTAGAGTAGGTACTCTTAGGCCTAATTTGGGAACATATGGGGATAAGAGTTAATGAAGAATATCTAAATAATTTTTGATTCGCTGATAACATTGTTATCCTAAGTCATTCAGGAGATGAACTGCAAATCATGATCAATCAGTGCCTCAGGCAAAACAGAACGGTGGGCCTACACATTAATATGCAGAATTTTAAATCAATGTTCAACAGTCTCGCAAAGAAAGAGCAGTTCACAATTGGCAGCGAAGTGCTGGATGTGTTAAAGAAATACGTCTTTTTAGGGCAAGTTGTGACAGCTGATCTGGGTCATGAGAGGGAAATAGCTAGAACGATAAGAATGGGATGGAGCACATATGGCAGGTTCTTTCAGGTCAAGAATGACAGTTTACCAATATCCCTAAAGAGAAAGTATACAACAGCTCTATCTTACCGTTACTCACCTGCGAGGCAGAATGTTGGAGGCTAGCGAGTAGGATTAAGCTTAAGTTAAAGGGAATGCAGAGGACTATGGACAGAAAAATTATAAGTGTAACGTTAAGAGACCGTAAACGTGCAGAGAGGGTGAGGAAACAGGCACGTGCTAATGACATTTCAGTCAAAATGAAGAGGAAGAAATGTGCTTCTGCAGGGCATGTAAAGCGAAGGCCTAAAATGAAGGAGTGGATTCCAAGAAATGGCAAGCGTAGCAGGTGGCGGTAGAAAGTTATGCGGGCGTATGAGATAAGAAGTTTGCGGGGATACGCTGGCCGCAGCTGGCAAAGGCCAGTGTTAATCGGAGAGAGATGAGAGATCATCGCCCTGCAGCGGGCATGGTCAGGATGATTACGATGATGATGACACTATGAGTAAAAGATATAGTCATCATCTAAAAAGTTTTGTTTTGAACTTGGCTATCATCTGGTTGCACGCCTTTTCTTTACAGGGATAATTTAGGTCGTTTCAAAAGTGCTTCATTTTTCTTTGGTAGTGCACTATCCCATATTAATGTGTGTTCAGTGATCCCGAGAACTTTGCTGAGAACGTAGTTTTTTTCTTTCTGTAACTCAAATGAGCTTCGACGATCTTAATGGCAATTCAAAATAATCCTACATGGTGTCATAAGAATCAGAGCTATTTGTGCTTCAGAGCGGACATCAGTGTTCATCTGGCATCAATATTATCTGCGTTATAGCCGTGTTTGTGGCGTCTTTGGTTGGCTGTCGTGAGCGAGCTTGCAATCTGGCTGCAGTGTTCGGTGTGCTTGGCAGCTTTTGAGACAGTTATACATTCAGATACGGCAGGGCGCTAGGAGAGAACTGGTCGATGGGGAGCAATGGATGATGGCTTTAAGGCAAAGATAAGGAAAAAGCGAAGGTGGATTTTGCAGCAGTATTACAATCGTAGGTTATATACAGGTGAACGAGGTCCAAGTTCCTGTGCTTGGCAGCGATCTACGTGGCCAGCATGTCACCAAGAGTGTGGTTGAAACACTCGACAAGACCATTTATTCATCTGTGGCAGGCAGTAAAAGTCCAACGAATTATGTAGCACTCGGCGAGCCGAGCTTTAACGACGTAACAAGAAGCCGCGTCCACTGTCACTGAGTAGTTCGCGAGGAGCACCGTGGCGTAGATTTAAAGGCTGCATGAAGTTTTACATGCTGCGCCAGTAGTACCTGAGACGGATGCGAGTGTATGTCTTGAAGACTCCAGCATTACCGTATTGTGGGTCAACGTGGAAACACGTGCAGATTTGGGAGCTTAAATGGCGTTGAATTACACGAAGAGATTTGCTTCCATCACGGTTATAGTTAGGTGGATAAAGGAGGCTATACCAAATGGCGAAATGTGAAGCGTGACGGCGAGGGGAGCGGGATGCCGGAACTGTAGATGGAGCAAATAGAATGTTGAGAAAAGAGGCATTCCGTTGATCTTTACGCTGCTCTGAAGACATTTGACTGATGGTGAGTGAAAGCGCAGTGGCTTCGAGGGCGAAGAAGCTAGCAAACTCGGCCGATAGGAGAGAGCGGGACAAGGCATTTGCGTCCTAATGCTTGCGGCCCCAAAGTTAAGCGACGCATATGACATATTTTTTGAGGCGGAGAGCTCATGAAGCCAATCGGTCGTGGGGATCTTTTAACGAAGATACCCATCCAAGGGGAGGGAGGTCCGTGCCCACGTCAAAAGGATGAACGAATTTTTTTCAATGGAGTCAGTCTCGGAACTTTACATAAAAACGTTGTATATATATATATATATATACATATATATATATATATATATATATATATTTGTATATTTATATATATATATATATACATGTGTGTGTGCGTGTGCGCGTGCGTGCGTGTGTGTGTGTGTGTGTGTGTGTGTGTGTGTGCAGAAGAAAGTTGCGGTGCAGTTTTTTCTGCGTATTTCTTTTTGCATTCCTGTAAACAATCCTTTCCATGTGGTCCGCGTATGGGAACCTCGTCTGGTTTTAGCGGCTCGCTTATCACCATGTGGAGCCACATTAGGCAGACGCAACCTGTGCCTCCTCGTTGAGCAGTCTTTCGGAGTCGCACGGGGCCACACATACGCAGCCAGAGGAGTACAGACGCCAACAATTGGCGTATGCTTCCCTTCTTTTCTTAAGCCCCCCCCCCCCCACGTTTTTTTCTTTCTTGGTTTTCTTCTCTCCCTTTTCCTTCTCGAAGTAGCCGCGTGCCCTCCCAGCCCGGTCTTCTCCTTTCACCCCGTTTGTGTGTGCAGTGAGTTCATGCATACGCGATGCGTCGCCTTGCTTCCCTATCATGGCATAGGTGTCCCTGGTGTGTTCCGCTCTCCACACCCTCTTTTTCCTTTTCGTCTATATTTTTCTTCTTGCCTAAGCCCCCTGTGTGCCCAGTATCATTGTATAAGAAGACGCGTCGATACACTGCATAATCATACTTGAAAAAGGTCGTTCCTGCGATCGAAACGTCGAGTAAAATAAAAATATTTCCTTAAACGAAGCGTATAATTCGCTCTATATTATATTAAGCAGTCAAGTACGTCATCATTTCGCAACTATATATATATATATTCTGAGCACGTTATGCGCCTTCGTCGTCGTCGGCTCTCTGGCTGCGACTTCCTTCTCTTTCACCTATGAATTCCCGTCTTCTTCGCTCGGCGCTGTTCGCTAGGAGCAAGTCTCTGGCAGCGGGTGCGAATAAACGTCCCCCGTGAAGTCTTCCTTTACACGTGGTGTAGGTGGGCCTTGGATCCCCCGTATCCTCTTTCCCCGCTTCTCCCTGGAGCTGCGTTCCGGTCTCCGTTTGTGCACTCTCACCGTCATGTGCCAAGAGGATAATGCCGACGTCCCGGGTTCCCGCTCGCCCTCTGCTACCCCCGCAACTTGGACCGTGAGCAGCCGTCAACGCGACCCGCAGATGTTTGCTGGTCTCCGCGGCGACGACGTTGACGACTGGCTTGACCACTACGACCGCGTGAGTTCGTTCAACCGCTGGGACGACTCTCTTAAACTCCTGAGTGTTTTCTTCTATTTGACTGACGTCGCACGCACATGGTTCTTAAATCATGAAACGAATATTCCCGACTGGACAAGTTGCAAGCAGCAGTTGTGACAGATTTTTGGCTCTGCGGCTGTTCGGTCTAAAGCAGCCAAGAAGAAGCTCGCTGACCGCGTCCAGTGCCCTGCCGAGTCACATTTATATTGAGGATATATTTGCTCTCTGCCGGCATGTCGTTGCCACCGTGACCGAAGCTGACCGTGTTCACCACGTCCTGAAGAGTATTGGCTCTCTGGCGTTCAATGCCATTGCCATACAAATCCCTACGTCCGTCGATGCCATCATCGCGACCGGTCAAATCCTCGATCAGCTGCAATCGATCCCTTTACAACCTGATCCGGCTGCCTCCCTTTTGCCTGCCGGCTCTGACGTGCGTGCCCTAATACGTGAGCTCATTCGTGAGGAGCTTCTCGCACACGGTTCTCTGTGCCTCACCGCACCTGCGCCTGCTGCTCCGCCCTCTGCTGGTGCTGGCCTTCGCAGCATCTTCAAAGAAGAGTTGGCATCAGTAACCTGATCTCTATCACCAGACACCCCTGTTATTCGCCCTACACCCACGTACGCTCAGGTCACTGCCATGCCACCTATCTTTGGTCCGCCTCCAACGCCAGCGCCGCCATGTGACCACACCACAGCTTTGGCACCTCCAACCACAACGCCACCGTTCTACTCCCCCTGGCGCCTCAGCCGCCCGATTGGTTATTATTGCGGATTCCGGGGCATATTCCCCGTTTCTGCAGTCGGCGCCTTCAAGACGAACGTAGCGGGTATGAAGCCTTTCGTTAAGTGCTCTATATCAGACTAATCGCGGCCGGGCTGGCCGCTTCTGACCGCGCGGGCAGTTAGTGTGAGCACTTTATTCGCCTTCGTCGTCGTCGCCTCTCTGGCTGCGACTTCATTCTCTTTTACCTGTAAATTCCCATCGTCATCACTCGGCCCTGTTCGCTGGGAGCACGTCTCTGGCAGCGGGTGCGAATAAACGTCTCCCGCGAAGTCTTCTCTTACAATATATACACATATTGCAATGGGATAAAGCGTCCGGCAGACAGCCTACCGCCCTCCGAGTGCCCTGCATCGTCGATGAGGAGGTGCGCAGGGAGCGCGGCGAGCGATCGCGAGAAAGCGATAAACAATCACTGCGGCCGGTCGTGTTTCTCCTGGTCTCTTGCATCCGCCTGTGAATTTATCTTGAGGGGTCAGCCGACCCGCTACATATTTTGGTGTCAGAAGTGGGGTGGCCTCAACCGAGCACGGAAAAAGCATGCGGGCGCGGGTGAGTACCATGGGCCACCACGGGCTCATGCAGCACAGAGCGCGGCGGACGGCGCCGCTGATCTCGGCCGTTCGGATGGCCTGCTCGTTTCCCCGACTCTGGAGGCTGTCTTTCAGCGCTTCGGCAGGCAGCTGGACCATCTGGACGCTAGGTTTGATTCTTTCGGGCCCGAGGTACCTCATGCTGTGCCGACCGACCCGAACTGCGGCGGGCCGGTGCCTTCCAACAAAACCATCGAGTCAAGAACTTGTCATCTGTGGCGATGAGGCAGCACCGGACCAACTGAGTACGCAAACGGTTAGGGCAATGGATGAGCAAGTGGCAAGGACCAAGATGGCTGCAGGTGGAGACGAGCGTGAGCGGGAGAGAATGGTGCGTCGGCCGAATTGGAGCCCGTGACTATTCCCCCTGCCGCGGCCAGTTGTCCCGCAAACGCCCATAGTGTCGAAGCAACCTGCTTGATGATTGGCGTGCGGTCTGTGGTACCGTACCTTGTGATGTTCGCCGCCTAGCGCACCGGAGTGAGCCCAGCCGGTGTGGAACGGCCTTTGGCGACTGCGGATGCCTCCACCTAGCTCAAAATTTAACGTCAAGGAACAAGCTGACCACTTCATCTCTGTGGGCCCACGTTGCATCATCCCAGATGACCCTTAGTACACAGCATATATATATATATATATATATATATATATTATATATATATATATATATATATATATATATATATATTGTATTCAGTAGGGGTTCCAATACGCCAGTTTACGAGTGCAAGTACAGTATTACGACAAAAGCGACTGTTCGTTTTAAACGTTTATTGTGCCAACAGCTTCGAGAATGGCATTCCCTTCGTCAGGGCAGGCTTACAATGAAACAGTTTTTTCAATATAAGGACACAGAGCGAGCGAGGATGTATAAACTCCGGTCTCAAAGCAGACTTCAGAGTGAGGGCAAGGGTCGTATAATGGACCGCGCAGCAGCTCTCACAGGGGCAGTGGCTGAATAAAACAGAAAAACGCAGAGAAAAACGGGGAGGTGGAAATAGTAAAATAGTAGAAAAGACAACGAATTTGAACAGCGATAGAAAAGGGAAAGGAGCGTTAAACACGGCTCTCGGCGCACCGGGAGGCCGCATTCCCCCCTCCCTCTCTACGACACTCCCGCAAGACGCCGCCGGGTCCGCGCATGCGGCCCGTATCAGGTATCCTGAGACGCTTGCTGCGGACGCGCACGAGAGACACTTGTTGCGCGCCGCAGCGGCAACCTGCAACCGTGTCGTATGCGTATCTTTGCTTCTTCGGTAGGCTCTTCTGTCGGGGTTTTCTACCAGACATCCTGGCGCCTTTCTTCCCATAAATACACTAGGCTGTTTCAACCAGTTTCCGGCAGTGCTCTTCCCGTTACAAAGCGTTAGCCATGGGAAAAAAAGACAAAAAATATTGAGCGAAGCCCGAGTGCGTAATGAGAAGGCAGAGAGGAATTTGGGAGAAAACACGAAAAGAAAAAAGAGCAGGAAAATGCGTCCAAAACATCATTTAAAGTGGACAAACTGACACAAAAGGTCTAAGAATAAATAATAACGCATGCAGTCAGTCATACCAAGGGGCGCGCAACACCTCCGAGCAGAGAACCCGAGCAGCACGACCGCAGCCGTTCCTCCCTCTTCTTCGCGCCAAAACCCTCTCTTAAATACGTTTACCCAGGATCCTGGGGACACTTTTAGTAACCAATCGGAAATTCCGTTGTCGAAGCCAATGAGAACGATTTCTTTAAAACGAAAGCAGTCAATAGCACGCTGGTGCCCACGGGGTTGTTTACTCGAGCACCGCGTAAATTCCACAAAGACGCGCGCATTTCCGTTTGGCACACAGATAAAAACACACAAAACGACATCCGAAACACATGGAACGAAAACTTCGCAGTCGGTGCAGCACGCGACCCGCCGTTCGCGCTCTCAGCCCTCGCGGGTCGTCTTCGGCGCATCTGGTCCGCCGGGCAGTGTGCTGTCCGAAGCAATCACTTCGCGCGATTCTCCTGGAAACCACGGGGGGGGGGGGGGGGGGGTGTCTCGGACACGGCCTTGGAAGACATTGTCCCCCTGCAGGCAGCTAACCGTGCGTCTCAGTGCGTTTTACTCTAACTAGACACTCGAACAAAGCCGGAGAGGGGCCCGCACAACGCTTGCTTACAAAGAGCCAGAGAGAAAACGGCTCTGCCAAATGTCGAGGTGTGAGCCCCTCTAATGGCTCTCCGCACACAAAGAAGCAACAGTCGCACCGCGGGGAGAAGAACACATTCAGCTTGTTGGAAAAACTTGCGCACTAAACCGGCGAAGTTCGCTACGCGACAATACGGCCCCTTGTCATCACTCTCAAGGTTCCTTTGAGGGCGTAGTTTATACATCCTCGCTCGCTCTGTGTCCTTATATTGACAAAACTGTTTCGTTGTAAGCCTGCCCTGACGAAGGGGATACCATTCCCGAAACTGTTGGCACAATAAATTTTAAAAGGAACAGTCGCGTTTGTCGTAATACTGTACTTATATATATATATATATATATATATATATATATATATATATATATATATATATATATATATATATATATATATATATATATATATATATATTTATTTATATATTGCAACTTTCGTCGATTTGTTGAAGGCTTCGCCGACATCGCCCGCCCCCTCACCGACCTCCTGAAAAAGGACGCCACCTTCATCTGGGGACCCGACCAAGCACACGCGTTTTCCACCTTGATATTGAAGCTTACTACCACGCCAGTTCTGGCCCACTTCGATGTGACAGCTCCCACTGAAGTCCGCACAGACGCCAGTGGCTATGGCATCGGCGCTATTCTCTCTCAGAGGCAATCCGAACAGCACCGTGTCATCGCCTACGCCAGCCGCCTCCTCTCCGCCCCGGAGCGCAATTACTCAATTACCGAACGTGAGTGCTTAGCCCTTGTCTGGGCGGTTGGGAAATTCCGCCCATATTTGTACGGCCGCCCTTTTACGGTTGTCACCGACCACCATGCGCTCTGCTGGCTCTCATCACTGAAAGATCCTACTGACCGCCTAGGTCGCTGGGCTTTACACCTCCAAAACTACGACTATACCGTGGTATTTTAAGTCCGGTAGGCTACACACTGATGCTGATTGCCTCTCCCGATATCCCGTTGACTCGTCTGATCATTCTGGCAGTGACACCGCCGCTGACCTCTTCTCGCTCTCTGCTCTTACTCACCTTGGCGATGAGCAGCGACGAGATATCGAGCTCCGCTCTATTATTTCCCGCCTCAGAACCTCTCCATCTGACCCTGCCCTGCGCCGGTTTGTACTTCATCATGACACACACTACCGCAGAAGCCTGAACCCGGCCGGCCCAGACCTACTGCTCGTTGTCCCGAAGCATCTCCGCAACGACGTCCTCCACGAGCTCCATGACATCCCCACTGCTGAACATCTGGGTGTCTCGCGTACTTACGCCCGCGTGCGTCGTCGCTTCTTTTGGCCCCGTCTCTACCAGTCTGTACGCCGCTATGTTCGTGCCTGCGACCAGTGCCAGCGCCGGAAACGTCCCGCCACGCTCTCCGCGGGTCTGCTCCAGCCTGTTGATGTGCCCCCTCAACGATTCTATCGTGTTGGCTTGGATCATTTGGGCCCGTTTCCGGAGTCCACCTCCGGAAACAAATGGATTGCCGTTGCGACAGATTATGCTACTCGCTATGCCATCACGCGGGCCCTCCCTACCAGTACTGCTACCGACGTGGCCGATTTTCTTCTCTACGACCTCATCCTCCGTCATGGTGCACCCCGCCAACTTCTCACCGACCGCGGCCGTTGCTTTCTCTCTAAAGTTGTCGACGACATTCTCCGTTCCTGCTCAACAAAACATAAGCTGACCACCGCCTATCATCCCCAAACCAACGGTCTTACAGAGCGCCTCAACCGCACTCTCACGGATATGCTCGCAATGTACGTTTCCCCGGACCATCGGGACTGGGACATTGCCCTTCCATACGTGACCTTCGCCTACAATTCTTCTCGTCATGACTCTGCCGGTTACTCTTCGTTCTATCTGTTGTACGATCGTGAACCCCAATTACCTCTGTACACGCTGCTTCCGTCATCTCCTTCCCCGCCTTCTGAATATGCCCACGACGCTATTGCCCGTGCCGACCACGCCCGCCAGCTGGCTCGCTCCCGCCTACAAGCCTCGCAGGCCTCACAGCAGGGCTACTACGACCGCCGCCACCGCATGGTAACTTTTTCCCCTTTGCGAAAAACTTTGCGAAAACTTTGCGAGAAGCTTTGCGAAAAACTAATGTCCCGCTATGTTGGCCCATACCGTGTGCTCCGCCAGGTCACCGCCGTCACCTACGAGATTGCCCCGGCCTTTCCGGAGACCACCTCCGGTGCATCTCAGAGTGATGTTGTCCACGTCTCTCGCCTCAAGCCCTACGTGTCGCAATCCCTTGCCCCGCCCTAATTTCCACCGACACGGTGTTTTTTGCGACCGGGGGCCATGCAACGGATAGAAGAAGAGATGAATGAAGACTCTAGAGGCGCGCGTGCTCTGGGATTTGGTGCTCTGTTCCTGGTGCTCTGTGCGGGCCGCCCTGTGCTCTTGACCTGTGTGCTGTGCCCGGGCGTTCTCGCGTCGTTCCCGCCTGGACCACGTAACAATATATATATATATATATATATATATATATATATATAAGTATTTTCTTATATATATATAAGTAATTTTCTTCAAGCGATTTATTTAAGCGATTTAAGCGATTTCTTTAAGCGATATATATATATATATATATATATATATATATATATATATATATATATATATATATATATATATATATAAGTATTTTCTTATATATATATAAGTAATTTTCTTTAAGCGATTTATTAATCTAAGTATTCTTATCCCACTGATAAGCATAACACATTAAAAAAAAATTAACGTTCCCCTATGCACCTTGGTTTCGGTGACTGTTGGCTCCCTTCATAAATTTGTCAAACGGGCCCCTCATTTCCTTTAACTTGTCTGCGAATAGCTTAACGAGGGTCTCGGTTCTGGCAGTCTTGATGTCATAGGTAGCATAAGAGGGCTCTCGCACAGTTTCCGCCCTCGCCGTTAGATGACGTTCTACGTCACGCTCGCAGTATTACAGGACGTGCTACGTCCGCCGCTATGGTCGAGGGTGGCGCTGGTGAACACTCTCAGGGCTCGCTTACACCCAGTAAACATAAATTCCCATAGAGCAGCAGATGGGACAGCCGTCGCCGTAGCTCAGTTGGTAAGAGCACCGGACGCGATATTCGGAGGTCGTGGGTTCGGATCCCACCGGCGGCATGGTTGTTTTTTCTGCTGCTTTATAAGTAATTTTCTTTAAGCGATTTATTAATCTAAGTAATATTATCCCACTGATAAGCATAACACATTAAAAAAAAAAAATTAACGTTCCCCTATGCACCTTGGTTTCGGTGACTGTTGGCTCCCTTCATAAATTTGTCAAACGGGCCCCTCATTTCCTTTAACTTGTCTGCGTATATATATATATATATATATATATATATATATATATATATATATATATATATATATATATATATATATATATATATATATATATATATATATATATATGCTGTGAGTTGCCGCGAACACTTGAAAGTTTTTGCAAATTGGCTTTTTTTGGGCTAAAAGTCCGGCTTTTGCGGCATAGTATAGCCAGTGTTGGCGGACAACTGACAACTGGTGAATCGCCTTAAATAGTGAGCTGCTTAACAAATATTTAATAATTAACTATCTAACTAGTACTGTTAGGCGCCAGGTTGTAATTAGAGATTTATAGCTTGTCGTTAGTAATGGCCATATCAGTTTTGACTATTTGGAAATCGCGGTTACTCTCGCCGCTGTCGGACGAGAAGATATAGCGGCATCGTGCCAAAATACATGCGCTTTCGCAAGCATCCAGGCGAAGCAACCCCTCCAATGCACGTAACTAGTCGAAAAAGTCAAATTTCGTCGAGCCACAGCGCCGAGGGTAATCGCGTTTTAAAAATATAAACTTATAATGATATTACTAATGACCGGCTACAAATCTCTAATTCGAATGACCCGCCTATCTAATCATTAATAAAGGTTATTATTAAAGATTAGTCAACGGACTTGCTACTTAAGACAATTCACCGGTTTTCTAGTGTAATGCCGCAAAAGCTCTCTATATATATATATTGCCGCGAATATTTGCAGTGTTTGTTCGTTTTTCAAATCTGCCGCCACACCACTTCATCGCTTTGTTTGCGACGCAAGACGCGACTAGATATATCTCGATTGATCGCAGCCAGGCAGAGCTGATTCTACGTTGCTCCGGAATGTTCTAGTAACTTTGCACGCTTTATCTCGAAAGTTCGCTATCAGCTTTAAATTGAGCACGGCCAACAGCGGCTGGCATTCTCTTCAACGACTGCCGAGCACGCGTTTCGTTTCGCGCCGCCGAGTGATTCAGTCCATTTTGGGTGCAAGTCTGCCCAATAAACAGTTTTCTTTTAGAATACCCTTTTGTCCGTCCTCATCGCTGCTTCGACTGCCGTCACCACTACGTGACATCTGGTGGAGCTGCTGGGTTGCCTTCCATGTTCCGGACGCCCCATTCAAGTCGTGAAGACAGCCCTCAGCGCTTCGCACCCGAGGACGAGCCAGCAGCTCAGCGCGCCAGCCGACGTCTCCAGGGAGAGGAGCCTGAGTTCGGGAAACTGCCGGACCGCACCAGACAGCGAAAAAACGCTGCTACGAGCACCGAAACCACGCCGAAGATGTCGACACCGATCATACTGCAGCAGCCGCGGGTGCCGGCAACTTTCAATAGATCCCTAGGCGAAGACCCTGAAGAATGGTTGGACCAATTTGAGCGCGTGGCGTCATTCAACAAGTGGGATGATGCGGCAAAAATTGGACACGTGTTCTTCTCGTTGGATGGCTCCGCAAGCACGTGGTACCAAAACTACGAGTCGTCCCTTACGACATGGGGGCTATTTAAGAGAGAACAATTGAAGGCATTCACCAGTGCCGTGAGGAAAAAAAGAGCCGAATGACTCCAGTCCAGGATCCAGCTTCCGAATGAGCCCGTCCGCGGTTACGTCGAGGAGATGGAGCGCCTATTTCGGCGCGCCGACCCCGAGATGACCGAGGAAAAGAAAGTTCAGTTTTTAATGCGCGGCGTGAAATAACAACTCTTTAGCAGCGTCGTCCGCCAGCCGCCAAAAGCAGTCGAGGAATTCATGCAAGAAGCCTGCACGATTGAGAAGACCCTCGACGTCCGAGCGCGGCAGTAAAATCGCCCTTCCTCTCCCTGTGCAATCCGCTCGGACAAACCGGCTACTCCCAGCGACAGCTTGCGGGAAGGTATCCGCGAAATCGTCCGAGAGGAGCTACGCCGATTACTGCCATCCTCCCCACAGCCACAAGCAGCGACTCTGATGGATGTGGTACGGGAAAAATTGCAACAGGCACTTGGCACCGCTACGGCCTCAGAACCCCAGGCCATGACCAACGCCACTGCAGTAAGGACTGCTCAGCCCCAACGACAACCCTCACGTCCTCCCCGAGATGAGCCACTTTTTCCACAACGCCAATTCCCAGCCCAACAGTGAAGCCTTGCGGAGACCTGTGGCAGTGCCACAGGCATTCCGCCCTGCTGCCGAACCAACGCAGGGATACCTTCCACCCGCGCCCTGCTAGAAAAGCGGACGTGGGGCGCACACCCAAAAACCAGCCACTATAGCCACTATGCTACCACTGCGGGGAGCCTGGTCATGTCCTCCGCAACTGCCAATACCGGCGGATGGGATTGAGAGGATTTCCACCGGGCGCACCTCGACCACGCTATGTTGAGAGACCGCGAGACATTGAGCAGTACATGGCCGATCATGCGCTGCTCTCACCGCCTCCACAACGTCAGTCTAGGTCGCCGTCTCCAAGACGGGTTTCTAGTAACGCATCATCCGCTGGCCAATTCAGACGCACTTCCCCCCGCCGGGAAAACTGAAGACGGCGGCCTCCGGGAGTAGGACCGCAGCTGCCTCAGAGAGTGAACAGCCTCCATCCGACGGTTGTATGCGACGACCCGAACGCCGACGATCCCAGCCGCCGACATCAAAGATGATCTCACCGCAGACCGCAACGACGATGCCACCGCCGACCACACCGACAACCGCGTCGACGACCACACCGATGACCTCACCGACGACCCCATCGACGACGGCATCAAATACCTCACCGACGGGTTGTCAAAGAATTGTTTCCGCCGCCGAAATTCTTGTTGCCGCCAATGGCTATGACCTGTCAGCACTCGTGGATACCGGAGCCGGCTTTTCGGTCATGAGCAGCCACCTAGCCACGACCCTCAGAAAGGTTCTAACACCTTGGCATGGCCGCAGATACGCAGCCCCTTTTGTGTCGCCCTACGTTTGTCGGCGACAATATATATATATATATATACATATATATTAGTCTTGCTGCCATAGGTAGCATAAGAGGGCTCTCGCACAGTTTCCGCCCTCGCCGTTAGAAGACGTGCTACGTCACACTTGCGGTATTACAGGACGTGCTACGTCCACCGCTATGGACGAGGGTGGCGGTGGTGAACACTCTCAGGGTTCGCTTACGCGCAAAACATAAATACCCACGAAAGCAGCAGATTGGACAGCCGTCGCCGTAGTTCAGTTGATAAGAGCACCGGACGCGATATTCGGAGGTCCTGGGTTTGGATCCCACCGGCGGCATGGTTGTTTTTTCTGCTGGTTTATAAGTAATTTTCTTTAAAAAAACAATTGATTGGCATTAGAAATTAAAAAAAAGGAAACATTCCCCTATGAAAATTGGCTTCGGTGACTGTTGGCTTCCTTAATATATATATATATATATATATATATATATATATATATATATATATATATATATATATATATATATATATATATATATATATGCAAAGTTGTGAAACGTTTCAATTAGCCATAGATTGATTTTGAGTCAAACTAAATCGACGGCTAACTGAAGCGTTTCACAACTTTGCATTTTGCCTCTAGCAAGAAAATACGTATATCTTTTTCTACTATATATATATATATATATATATATATATATATATATATATATATATATATATATATATATATATATATATATATATATATATATATATATATATATATATATATATATATATATGTCAAGGCTAGGTGACACGTAAACTTAAAACCCACTGAAATAGACATTGGACAGCTGTCACCGTAGATCCGTTGGTAGAGCACTGGACGCATAATTCGAAGGTCGTGGGTCTGTTAAGACCAGTGGTGTGCAGTTCTTTTTTTATTCTCCTTTTGTCATGTTAAAGCGATAAAATATTTTCTACAAGCCTCCTTCGAAACAGCACAAATTCTTTAAAATACCCTGTATAGTTCTTTGTATATATATATATATATGCATGCTTGGGGCTTGGGCGTCCGCCTCAGCTGCGGAAGGTGGCTGGTTCGAAACCCACCGCCGGCAACCAACCGGTAAAAATAGGTACAAGCATCCCCCGGCCAGGCGCCCGGCTTCCTCAGGGGTGTATGCTTGGAAGAAGCTCCACAAACCCCGGTGCGCCCTCCGGGGCAAAACCAGTTTCAAACACAGTCAGCCTGCAAAGGTGGTTTGTGAGTCAGTTTAAAGTTGACAGGCTCAACAGGGTGTCGAGAGTTCGCTGCGCTCTGCGAGAGTACAGCAGATGAGTCTGTCTTCCAAGAGAGTTCGAAGACAGAATATATATACATACATCTATATATATACATACATACTAAGAACCATACAGGGTATTTTAAAGAATTTGTGATATTTTGAAGGAGGCTTGTAGAAAATATTTTATCGTTTTAACATGACAAAAGGAGAATAAATAAAAAGAACTGCACACCACCGGTCTTAACAGAACTCACGACCTTCGAATTATGCGTCCGGTGCTCTACGAACGGATCTACGGTGACAGCTGTCCAATATTTTTCTTTCAGTGGTTTCTAAGTTTACGTGTCACCTAGCCTTGACAGTGTTGACCAGCGCCACTGTCGTGCATAAGCAGCGGACGAAGTGCGTCCGGTATTACCGCTGGTGTGAACGTCGAATCTTCAACGTTCATCGTGATTGAAAGTAAGGAAAAGATTAAGAACCCTCGTATGTTACTTAATGGTGGTCGACATTTTTTGCATCTGTTCTGCGTGCTTAGGAAGGATATAATAACGCGCTGCCCCTTTTAAGGAGGTAGCGTGGAAACGGGCGATACCAGTTCAGAGTAATGCCCGAACAGGCACAGTTTTACTCGCAAGAAAGTACAGAAACTTGTAAAATAAAGAGAAAGGAGCCTTCCTGCTCGTTTAAATATATGTTTTAGGTTATTTTACGGCATCATCAGGTCACCGTACCGCTTAATGCTTTTTTTTTAGAGTGCGCGTAGTCTTTCATTATTCTCAATGACGACACTTCGCAATGGACCCACCGCATATCTAAACGGGCCCTCAAGTTCTTAAGTAAGTCGGTATCACACCCACTCCTGGCTAGGAGTTAGCGGCAATGTCGGAGGTAGAATTCTTATAGAAATTAGTCGTGCTCAAAGAAACGAAGAAGACCTCAGACTCGGTTACAAGCTTAATAGCTGCGTCCCGGGCAGGGCACTGATTTCTTAGTACGTGTTGTCTGCGACATGGGCGAAAAACCTCGAGTTAAATCACCCAAATGGAGTTGTTCGCATAAATGCAAGAAAGCAAAGAACCTAATAATGAATTATGCCAGTGACTGCGCGAATGTGCCAGCTACACAAGAATGCAACGAACATTTCTTTTAGAACTTTTTGCGGCAACATTGGTCAAAGTGATCTACATCGAAACCGGGAATAAAAGATTGATGCTCAGAAAATAGCAATATTTGAATGGCATGCCAACCTTACACTGTTAAATAGTAAACCGCGCCTCCTTTCAGTGGAGAATGATATTCGCGGTGTACTCCGCTGCCCTATGCAACCAGTGCTGACGAAGCAGCTCTTTCATCGCACGTTATATATCGTCGCACTGAAGCGCGCATTACGCCGACAGGCTACACAGTGCGAAGCAGCATCGGTGATAGCTTCCTCGCATACGCTTGAGTCTATTAGGATTTCCTACCCGAATCTGACGAGGCGCTGATACCAGATGGGGTAGTAAATAGTTTATTTAAAGAAATTTCAGCTATTTTCTTTTACTTTTTTAAGTAAGTTGTCGTGCGATCCAATCATTTTCTGGAATATTTAATCAGTAATGAATTTTATTGAGCAGTAATTTAACCGAAAAAGTGCACAAATATTTTCCAAGATTGGTTTGTTTTCTTTGCCCATTTTTATGCTGGGTAGGGCGCCTCCAAATAGGAAGGGCGTGCGCCATGCTTATACAAGTAAACGGTCAGTCTCGGTGGGAGCATGCACGTATCCTTTGTAAAACTTGCAACTGCAGGGGTGTACAAGTTGCGAGAACTCGTGAATGCCAGGATATATGATGTAATCGCCGGCAAGGTTCGTCTAGAGGGATCGGCTGCGAGCACTTTGAACCAGGCATACTATGGGTTCGCCTGCGGCATCGTGTCTCGTGGTGTTCTTATGTGGTGTTGTCCCCTTGTCTTGATTGTAGCACTCCCCAGTCTCAGTCTGCGGCCTTGGTTTGGACAGCCTAGGGGTAGATGGCGCATTTCGCACTTCAAAAGCAGTCAAAAGGGCACGCAGAGGGGCTTCTATGATTACACCAGCCAGTGCCATAACAGTGTGCGGTTACACTCGTCGCAACGAGGTGAGGAAGGTAGTGGAAGCGCGCTTGGAACGATAATTCCAGAACGGTAGCTGTAACGTGAAGGATAGTACCGCGAAAAAAAAACAGAACCTAAGCGATACCTAATTCCGTTGCGCCTTGGCAGCGCGACAGCATGCTAACTATATATCCCTTTGCAGGAAGTAACCGGTGGGTGTTGTGAGATCCGAGTTGCTCCGTTTCAATTCGAGCCGTATAACCATTGGACACGGTTGGAGAGTGGAGGACTCACACAAGCCAACCCGGTATGGTGACATCACTGTCGATATGCTGTCGTCTCTCCACGCAAACAAAAAGGCTTTGTCCGGTCTGGAGTTGTCATTACCGGGCTGGCGACGTCATTTCCCTCCAGCTAATGGGATTGCTCCGCTTTGGTGACGTCACTGACAGCGGCAATCCACGCCACCCAAACAAGACACATAAGGCCAGGCTTGCGCGTTTTTTTTTCTTTCGCACACGCGAACACATTTCGTTCTTTTTAGATTCCCACACTATATTTTTTTTCTTATGATACAATGGTTCAACGTATGATGAAAAATGGGCCGTGGGAATTTTGGATGGGGCGTTGTTTGGCAATAAGGCGACTGAATATTCGCGTCGAGTAACCACAAATAATTTAGTAGTTCGTTTGCTCAGTTTCCTTTGGGAAGAATTTGCCGAAGCTGTTTAAGTTTAAAGACGTTGCGCGCAACTTATTGGACCACGTATTTTTGGCTTTAATTTTTACTGTCCAATTAGAGGGAGGCTACAGAACCTGATGGGGCTGACCCTTTGGTAGCCACGATAGAAAAGGAATCGCTGCAGAACCAGTAAGTGATCCAAACGACGTATTCTTCATAACGTGCAGGACGGGTCTAAATGTCTTTAGGACAATTAAAGTCACAGCCGTACGCGGAGCAACGTCACCAATTTTAAGGATTTTGAGCGCTGCCAAATTCTGCAAAAATTGGACCAGCTTTGTATGGTTAAGCTAAATGCGACTTTGATTCGCTAGAGAGTATAACATTTAGTTTTCTTAAGCATGGGGTAGACGCAAAAAGCTGCTTTAAGAGTTTGCTTTGCAAGGCGCCAGCCCCTACATCTGTGATAACAGCTGGCATCAGACCAAACTAAATGTCGGCACAATTTAAGAACAAAAACCCCAGAAACACTTAGCTAAAATATACCAATATTAGAAAAATTACGTACATAGCTGTTTGTAGTGTAAATGTATACGTAAATGCTACCATCTACCAAAAGAATAAATAACGAACAGTAACAGCAGAAATGCAAGCAAGACCAAGAAAATCAGAAAGAGAAACTTGGAGAGCACTGCGGTCTGCTGCATTAGAGAAATGCGGAAACAGTTGCAATTGAACGTCGAACTTAATTTTGCAAATCATTGTTGCCACATGATTCCACATGACCCTTGAATGAGGACAGAAACTTTTTTCAGGTTATTATTATCATGTGACTCTTATCACGTGTCGGGTGGATGATTTCAGTGGCTTTTATTTTTCAAGTCGTCAATGTATGCCAAACACACTCTGATGTCATACACATCACCACGCGTTCACTCGTGCACCTCTAAGCTGCTCGAATCAACGACCCTTCCTGACATACACGTTATGCACACCCCAACGGGTAAGCTTTAGGCCCCATAACATGCTTGATATATGCGTTGCGTGCCAAACTGGCAAGCAGAGAGTCTGGGTTCAAACCACAGTGCCGGCAAATTTCTTTTTTCGAATGAGTTCACGTGAGAGGTACCAGTTCTTGTGGACACATTTTGCGACCACACTTTGAGGACAACTTCCTGTGACGGGTTTTCCTTCGTGTGAGGCTTTTAATGCTGTCACGTTTATTGCACAAAAAAAGAATCCTCGGAAGATTCTTGCCAATTTTGCACATCAGTACACAGCACCGTGAATTTAGGAGCGAAAACATGGTCTTATTGCAAAAAATGACATAAAAAGAGATCTTCAAGCATACTTTGGCAACTTTGTTTAGCTTTGCATAAGTTGTACCAAAAAGTGCTTTCAGTCGCTTGTCGTTTTTCCTCTTTCGATAAGACGCCTTAGATTCACGTTATATTTCGAGTCATCGGTTTTGTTGGGCGTTCTTTGAAGCCACTTGTACGCGCCCGTTGACGGCACCCTCTTCCGGCGACTTCACCATTCGCCTCCTCTCCCGTTTCCGTTTCGCAGACTAAACTGTAGTCGCCAAATATGTTTCGGATTGTCGCTTCACTATATACGTTCGATCGGTTCTCTAACGTTGGCGCTCTTTTCTTTTGCGTTGCTCTTCACGTCGACGTGCACGTCGTTAAGTTTCGGAATCTCTCAAAAGACGGGCTTCATCTATGATTCAACGTTTGCTGCAGTGCACGTTCATCCAGCGAGTTCAGTCGCCACTTGTTTCTGGCATGTGCATGTATTTTCGTTTCTCTGTTGTTGTTGTTGTTGTTATTGCCTCAAATACGATGGAACATACCCACGGTGGTGGATTGGCCATGGTTTGGTGCATATCCAAACAGGAAAATTCTCATCCAGGCTTATTTCAAGCGGCTCATAAATTGAGAGGACTCTGAGAAAAAAAATCACGAATTTTGAGAGAGCTTGAGGAAATCAGAATGAAAATCGAGACAACAAAGCGGTGCAAGTAGAATAACTAAATTTTAAAAATTAATCAGAAAGAAATTAATTTTTAGAGGAAAGTAAAGGCCTCGAGAAGTTAACACAAAAAATCTCCCGATTTCAATGATATACTTGTGAAGAAGTTGGCACACCTGCCTAATGGCATGCCCTTTGACGGTTGCACCGAAGGAGAGGAGGACGAGAAGAGTAAACGGCAGCCCTAATTGAGCGAGAGGCTTTTGTAAAAACTGAATTCTCTGTCGTGCAAAGCGACGGCAGTAGAGGATGAAATGATCTCTCGTTTCAACGTACCCGCATGAAGCACATAGATTCGACAGCGTGAACCCAGAACGGCATAAATATAGATTAAGGCGAGGAATCCTACAGCACAACAGCGTCATGGAAACCTCACATTGTCTGGATGCGCAGGAAGGTATGTACCCTGAGAATTTAAAATGTTCGAAATCCGCTGTACCAAGGATGGGCTCATGGCTCAGGTAATGGTGTATTTGGTAACTTTCATAACGGGATGTGGTCAGAAGGGTGAGGTTTGGAACGGCATGGGCAACAGACTCATTGATGGCTGATTTCGATAAGTGATCGGCCATCGAATTTGATGTAATGCTTTAGCGCACCTCTAGGACATGACGTGGCACAAAGTACATTGTGGATCGTTACAGGAGACTAGTTGCCGAACTTTCCAGTGCAGCCAAGACTGAGAGGCAGTCCGAAAGAATGATAACTTAAGAAATATTGCTGGGAACTTTTTGAAGTGCGAAAACAAATAGCGAGAAATTCAGCAGCGACAATTGGTGTAAAATCTGGGACCCAAAGAGAATATTTTCAATCTAGTGTGTGGGAATAAACACATGCGGCCATTGCGCCTTGTTGAGAGGCATCTGAAAATTGCCGCATGGCTCGAATAATGAAACAGATATTCCTTCAGGAGACCCTTTAGCATGTTGGCAGATAAGTGCTTTGCATATAGTGGCAGCATATGGTCGAAGCAAACAGCAGGTGCAGCCTGCAAACTGCTGACGCTTTGCACAGACCTAAGCGGGACAGCAACTCTAGACAAAAGGTGATCAGTAAACACAAATTCAGGCAGTTTGTAAAGCGACTTATGTCTGTCTTGAAACAAAGCTTGGTTGGTAAAAAAATTGTCTGTGGTTTAGCTCGGGTTAACACAAGTCGAACTGCTAATGCTTCGTTTCCTAGGCACGTTGTCTACGCAGCGTCTCATTCCGACGCTCTCGAGAATTCAAATCGGTCTCTTGCGCAGTTGAAGAGTCACTAAGGGAGGTGTCACTTTCTAGCCGCATCTGCGTTACGACGCTTCTCGAGTCTTGCGGCGCCTTCTTCTGGCGTCTCTTGAGCGCGTTGTCTCTTGCTCGCTTCGTTCTGACGTTGTTGCGTCGCTTTCGCGATCTCCATAACGACTACAATATGCACGCCGTTTAGCTAAACCTTGTTCCCGCTCTTCATCCGTTTCTTCCGCACACCGCCGCTTCTTAGCTGCAGCACATCGTTGCAGCTTCACCTTATACACATCATCCGACATACCGTGGAGGATTCGCTGGGACGACTGCGACGAGCCGAGTTGGGGGGGCCGCTTTTCCACAGCTGGCATGACGTCACGTACAGCGAACGCCCCTCGCGGCAGCGGCGCGCAGCTGCAGCATGGAGGATTCGTTGGGACGATCGCGACGAGCCGAGTTGGGGCCCCGCTTTTCCACAGCTGGTTTGACGTCACACATAGGTCACGCTAATGGTCAGTGGTGGATTCTCCGGGACGACGGCCAAGAGCGGAAACCTCGAGCAGTATTGCTTTCGCAATAAAAATTGGAGGAGCCACTAGAGGCATTGGCTCAAGTCCCCGTAAGAAGGCGCGCTGTGAGAAGCTGGAAGCGAGAGTTCATGTTCCGTATGCGAGCTTCCAGAAAGAGGACACATTTCGCCACTGATATTGGTAAACCCAGGCAAAGCCGTGGAGCGCGCTTCTCCAAAAGAACCAGAGGTTGAATTTTGTATCTAGGACAACAAGAGAACAGAACGCAAACCGAACTACAAGATTAGTCTTCCGTAAGTCTTTTGGAGAAATAAGAGTGTCTCTGCGCATACAGAATTTCTTATTGGTGATTCGCATCAAGCGACCGAGAGCTCGCTCACCTTTCAGGACGATGCTTCTGATATGAGGTCGCCAGTCTAGATAAGCATCGTAAGTTACACCGAGGTACTTTAAGGATTCAACGTGCGAGATTTGGGCGCCACAATGCTATAGACAGATATAAAGAGGGGACGCTGGAGGAAGAATGAGAACGGAAGATTTGTTCACTATGAGAATTAAATGTAACTTGCACAGTCATACTTACAGTGCATTGAGGTAGGCCTGCAAAAGTTGGTAAAGTGAGTGAATGTCTCTAGCAGAAGCAAAAAGGCGATGTCGTCCGCATACGCATACACTTTGACGTGACCCTGAATTGGAATGCCTCGCATAAGTATATTAAAAAATAAAGGAGACAGCACGGAACCTTTAGGCACACCCCTAGTGTGTTTAAAAGTCTCGGAAGTAAATGAACCGTCCGAACAGAAGAAACGCTTATCTTGTAGGAATTGTTGAACCCAAGCAAAAATGTAAAAAGGCGGTCGAATTTCGTCAAGCTTGTTCAATAGTACTCAATGCTCTAAGCTGTCATATGCTTTAGCTATATCCAAAGTGACTGAAGCCGCCACCTCTTGCTTCTCCATTGCAATCCTAATTCTGCTTTAGAAATCTAAATGTTCGGTCCAAATCAAACACCCCCGACGAAACCCTATCTAAGAAGCACTGAAGGCTTATATTGCAAGAAAGTGATCCGTAAGACGGCTGTGAACAATGCGTTCAATAAGTTTTACTAAATTAGACATGAGAGAAATCGACCGAATGTTATCAATTACAAATTCATTTTATGGATCTTTGAGAAGTAAGATTATTTTCGCAATTTTCAATTCAGGACGGAGCCAAGCTGTCTCCAGGGAAACATTAACTATATGCAAAACATCTGAGGTAAATTCTTCTACAAGAGATTTCATCATACCGATAGAGATCCCATCGCAACCGGGAGCTGCTGGTTTGAGGCCAGTAACAATGGAAAATGATTCAGAAGGTGTAACCGCAGTGAAGTCTGCGCGCGGAGAGGGTAGTACGAATGGAACTACCAACCGCGCTTGAAAGCGCAGAGCAAGGCCTTTTGCTATCTGGTCAAGGTGTTTTTTTGCATCCTCGGGTGTTAACACCACTTACTGTGTAACATGAGAGGACGGCGTTTTATCGTTGCGTTCCATGAATCGGTACAAAGCTTTGTGGTTATTAGGGCTTGATAGATAACTGTTCAAATTCGCATTGTATTCCTCCTTCGCCTATCCAATGGTCCTTTTAAATGAAGCCGCGAAAAATTTGTAATTTATCCAATTCCGAGGGCAGTTGTTATCAGAGAGGGTTTTACAAGCAGCTTTTCTAAGTCGATAGGCTCTCTCACAGCCATCATTCCACCACAGGGAGGGCTGTTTGTTTTTACCGCAGAGTGCACCGTGAACACGGAACACTCAGAGGACCCTAATACGGAATAGAGAACGTGGTTAGCGCGATCCAAGCTATCTGATGATACAATGGAGGAGAAAGTGAATTGCACAAGCTTTTTGAAAAGTGTGTGGTTTACGAAATTTTGTGGAGCAGCTGTCGCCCTTAGGGGAGAAGCTGCTATTGTGAAAGATATCTGAAAGTGGCCACTGGAAGTACCACAATCCACTGTAGACCACGAAGAAACCTGCACCCCGTTCACAGCCAATGTTAAGTCAATGACCGACCGACAGTCGGAACGCAATAAAGTAACTTCTGGACTGTTACAGCAACGCAGGTTCCTTGCCGACATCCATGACCAAAGAAGCTGCCCACATGCATTATTACAAAAACCCTAAATTACGTGATGAGAATTGAAATCACCAGTAATCACCACTCTATTGTTAGACAGCAAAAGAACTTTTAAATAATCTGTGCGGTGGACACCTGAAGGAAAGTAAACATTAGCAGCGGTAAGGGGAGCACACTGTGGAGTTGCGATATCCATAGCCAAAAGTTCGCAGTCAAGTCTTTGAATTTGGTGTGACACATGCGTCCGATGAGCAAATTTAGAAGAAATTATTGTTAACAAGTCACCACCCTGGCCGCAGTTGCGATTGGCTCGGAATACCCATCAATTTCTAAGAGTGGATGATCTAATAGAAGTAAGCCAAGTTTATTGAAGAAAAATTATGCCTGGGAAGAATTGTGAGACAAGGTTCTGTAAATCGTGAAAAAAAGATGCGACTGAACGACAGTTTCACTGTCGTACTTTTAACCCCGCCATTGTTACCGTAAAATAAGAGTGTTTGTGACAGCCTCCTTTATCAGATCAGTTTTACGTTGGATACTGGGGGAACCTTTCTTGCTTTTGCTGCTTGGCAGGGAAGACTTCGACAGAGAGGAAACAGCTCCACACTTCTTGGAAGGATTCACCATCTCGACGTCCATAGTGCAAACGTTAGAAATGCTGGTATCCCCGGCACCATGTACCGGTACAGACGAGGACGGTGCAGGAATAGGAGCCAGGGGAGAGACATCAGAGAGACTATGAGATGGACTAGTTGATAGAACGGGAAGGCCCGACAGTCGAATCAGCAACCTGTCTTGAAATCACCTGGCATAGAGCTTTATTGAATGTAGTCAGCATACGGTCCACGACACCTGCAAGCGCCTTCTCGACAGCTGACACCACAGGCTTTGTGAGCAACGCCTCCGCCTCTGAAGCAGATGACCTTGCAAGACCCGCAGAAGAGGGCTTTTCCTGCCTAATTGTGCATAAGCATCAGCTCTAGAGCACACTGTCTGCTGAATGATGTCCAGAACATCTGCTCATCTGAACGTTGGGACAGCCAGCATCATTAGCCGTATGAATGCCGACACAGAGATTGCAAATGGGACCCTCAGATGTGTAGAGGTATACGGAAAGATTCTCCCCGTCTTGTCGGCAACTCGTCGCAGATTTGAAAGCTTTGCTGCTATGATCGAACCGCCAGAAGTTCCTGCATTACAACGGACGAGGATGTAGCGGGCCGACTCGGTACGCTATGGGCCAAAGCTTTAGCACAGACGGGCATGAAGAACCTGTAAATGTTGAAATCACAGACTCTGTTGGCACCCGTTAGCCATTAGCCTCTCTGCTGCAGCGGTAAACTGATAACACGCCAACACCGGCGTCATGAAAGTCGTCAAGTAGTTCCTGAGGAGAGGCCGATGTGTCCACGCCGCGGATGATTCCTTTTGAACATGCGACTTGCTCCGGAATAAAAGGCTTTACTGGAAATGATGCAAAGGAAGTGCAGCGCAGCAACTCCGACACGCACTGCACGTCCGACGATCGGCACGGAATGCCCCTACGGCCGAAAGGGTGCACATCAGGGATTTCAAGGTGGCGGCTTGTAACAACCTTCAGCTGCTCCTGGATCATATTGGAATTTTTCGATTTTAGGGCGCCGTCTCCAAAGGGTACAAGCTCCACTGGGATGTCACTGACGCCATTTCGACCGAAAGAATCCAAGGGCAAACTTTGGGCCGGCAGCCTGGCGAACCAGGGAGCCAGACCCCCACCCGGGGAAGCTAAAGACATTGCTCTAGGCCTAAGAGGACATTTCCCCTAACTATCGGCACAGCAATCAAAAACACCAACACGTGGAACGGCCTCACCAAAGAAGGAAGAAAGGAGTCCGCGTCGGTCGCCCTTCGGAGATCTTCTGAAGGGAAGACCTGAAGAGTCTTCACGCCCAGACACACTCGAACGCCGTGGCCCCAACGATGCTCTTCTTCCACTGAACTTTGTCGTCGCCTTCACATCTTTTCTTCATACGGCTGCTGCTGGTCCGATGCTCCTCAGAGCTCACCGCAGTTACTCACAGCTTGTCCTGGACATAACCGTTTTTTTTTCGCTAGTGACCAATCTAGTTCCATCGCATTAAAAGCTTTTTGTGTAAAACAATGGGCTCTCATATACGTCCGCCGAGCTGCACTTCAGCTTGAGAAAGCCCCTTTTCCAAGAGCTCAGCAAAATATTCGGCGCCCAGAAAGACACTCTTGTGCTCCTGTTCTGCAAGAAATCAAGAAATCTGAAATCCTTGCCACAGATGCGTCAAAAGAGTATTTATATCTGCAATTATTTATGTATCATTTGTTAGTAATAACTGCTAAGTTTTTCAAATGCGTTTTCTTGATAGTTGGGAAGCAATTTTAATGCTATCTGCTTAGTTTACGCAAGTCATTTTGCTCTCTATGATTCCTGTAAATGTACAGAGTTTGTCAGGTCTTTCTTGTAATTTAAGAGTTCCACGTTCAGAGGAAAATTTTTAACAGTATCATCGTCCACCGTTACAATGGCTGCAGAGTGTATGTGTAATCAAGTACCTTGTTAGACTGTAGGCAGCGAGCTATCAGGTCAGGTGCGGAATACGGGTGTAGTCTGCATGCTACACCTGTCCCACCATAAGTCTATTGAGAGTATCCCTCAACGGCTTTACCCTCAGGCTGTCAATGTCTGAAGGACGAACATGAGATGTAGAGATATAGGTATAGGCTCGGGCTCGAGGGAGTTAATTTTTATTTCTCCGTTAGGAGTCTTTGTAAGAGCGAAATATACCCGCTCATTTTTTTTTTACTTTTCACAGATGTGTATTTTAATAACAGTGGCAGATACCTTATTATAGTCTGCTCGGCAAGTTTTTACAACTAGTAGGACTTTTTCTACCTGATATTGGTTACTCTTTAGATAATTATTTAGCTTATATTGCCGAATCAACTTTTTCGTTCTAACTCTGCAGGGCAGAACTAAAGGCATTGAACACCGAAAGGGATTCCTCTTTCATAATTTAGTTTTTCCATTAAAGGGTATGAAATATCTCAATTAAAGATACTTATTATAAGGCTCGTACCGTTGGCCTTCCAGCCTGTCGTATACATAAGATGGCTCCGCTCGCCTGTATATGCATCAAATAGACGGTACGTTGATGCGTTTATGACTAATAAAAAGTTCACTTGATTTAAGCAATTGCGCAAAGTGCAACACCACTTCATAAATTACCAATGCGAAGAAGCCAACCCAGCGAGGCTGGAATTGTCTTATAACTTCAGCGGTGCATAGGACACGAACACACAAAATACAGGGTGGACAAAAAAAACATTTTTCTCTTTCCATTCTCTTCCTGTCCACCCTAAATTTCCTGTGTTCGTGCCCTTTGCGCAGTTTCAATTTGTAATATGTAGCAACTAGCCCTGCAGCAAGTACCACCTCAAATGAGTATTTTTAATATTCGACTATTTGAACCACGATGGCGATTAGGAAAACTGCAAGTTGGGGAAACGTCAATGCTGACCTCAAACTCACAGCAATACATTGTCCTATGAAGTCCGTAATAAAAATTTTTTGCAAGTTTAGTTACATATTTGTCAAATTATAGAACTCAATTATGCACGTAATATCCGCCTTGCTATACAATCCACATGCACAGACCACACCAACGTATCTCTAACTTTTTCAATAAGTTTATCAGTGCATCTCAGTTTCTTAACGGCGTTTGTTCCCAAGACATCATGTGACTGGGACCACTTTCCGCATCTTCTGTAAGCATTACTAACATAAATAACTTTTGTTGCGCTATATTCAACGTAATCCAACTGGCTAGCATTGTATAACTGTTGGCTTCATCACCTGTAATTGTGTTGATTTTTTGTTCTTTTATGTTGTAAGTATAATAAACCACTCCTCTTGTTTGTGCTTTGGCGCTCAGGGTATGTAGTAGTAAATAAATAAATAAATAAAATTCAGTTATATTTAAGAAGTCACCGCGTCTATCCTTCAACCTTAGATATTGAGCATATGCAAAGCAAAAACAGCCTTCACAGGGGAATTAAAATATAGATAACTAGCGTAATTTTGGCAGTTCTAACAATGATTACAAGTTCCAAGTTCTACAAGAAAATATTTTCAATACAAAATATTTTTTTCTCACCGCACTGAATGCATAACAAGATGCACACACTCCTTGATTTTTCACTTCCGTAACTTTGCCTTCTTTCGTCCAGTCTTTTTCTTTAGGCAGATATGGGTGCATGTTTTCCGGAGGCTGATAGGTCGGAAATTGTTTTTTCTTGCTAGGAGGAATGCAGCAGCTGACTTTCCTCTTCCACTCGTCATCTGACTGGGGTTAAATGAGTTTTTTGAGTAACAGACCTCACATCTTTATTATTTCTGTGCACTTCGTATATACGTTGAAAATAGTCACCCAAATCAGTTCTGTGAACCTTTCAAAAGATTTTGTACAGCACTAACGGTTCGGAAGGGCATCTATTTTCAAGCAGTCTATTTAGCCACGAGGAGGTCAAGTGCAGCAATTTAGAGAAAAAATAACGACATCCAAAAGTCCGGAGTCTTAGCGGGAAGATAGCTAGCTCGAAGTTAAGACAAAAGACTACATAAGAATAATGTAAGGAAGTCACAGAGAGGTACAAGGATTGTTATTGGCAACAAATTGGTCACTCATTATGATAAACGGGTTACATTCGGTTTTGATTGCAAGTGCCTGGTGCCGACGGGAGTGGAAGTCCCAAGAAAAGCAAGAAAACATAGGCATTGCGCAGGTAAGCTTCCCTGAAGAAAGCACAGGTTTGCTTATTCTGGAAGGCTATATTTACACTTAACTCTGCATTACAAATCTCGCTCTGCAAGGGCCTCAATCTCATATGCGGGTCGCATTTAGAAAAGTTCCGGGGGAAACTTTGTTGAGCTAAAGTGCGGTGAGGCGAAGGCCTTTAGCGCGGTGTTGCTGCTTGTGTCGCTGATTTATGGTGAAGATGTTAATTAAAACTACACATTTGTTCGCTTCACCACACTTTCGCTGATGTTAATTAGCACGCGCATACTTAGGCGGCATCCTTCCTGATCGGCATTCAGGAGGCGTCTGGGAAGCACCTGGGGAGCGCTCCTCTCGAACAGTGGTGCCGCCACTCAATGGCGTTACACACATGCGCAGTAGGCTGAAGCGCAGCTGCATTGTCTGCTGGTGCCTTGGGCATGCGCAGTGCTTTATTGCATACTGAGTTCCCAGTTACGACATGCTAAACCAACCACTAGTATTACAAATTACATAATTACTGATTTACTAATCACTACTTATTGATTACTAATTACAATAAATTACATAATTGCCTCCTAATTAAGTAACTACTCTTTACTATTTACTGTGACGACATATATCTGCTTACGTGGATGAATGCGAAAGCATGTGTTTTGAGGAAACGAAAGGTTGTTGCGGAAATAATGCAGTAGCTCTCCGATCTCGAAATCTTGGTGGACATCTCAAGCACGTTTGATTGACAGCTATAGTGTGACACTTCTCTGCGAACAACCCCGCTGGCGAGTCATAAGCATCTAAAGGCTTTCGCCTTAAAATTTCGTCTACTGTGGGCATGGAGGTCAAAAATAACAAAACCTGGGGTTAAGGAGATTTCAGCTTTTTTTTTTTTTGTTAGGAGTAGCTGTGCTATGAGCCTCAATGTTTTCAAAGAAACTAAGAAGATAATTTGCCTTGTCGACCAGATGTTTTTATTTTTATTGAAGCAATTCGCTTTCAGTCGTAAGTTTGCTGCTCACTTGAGGTTTCGCAATGGATAGCAGCCGCAGAGGATGCTATATCCGGCATTAGGTTTTAAGCGGAGACAATTCACATGGTGGCTCTAAGTTTCTCGTCTTGCGTCCTCTAACGCAGAGCAGGTTTATTCCCTTTCAATAAAGATAATACATGCTCGCACAGATATGTGCTCACGAACAAGAAAATAGGCCTTGACGCTTAGAGCCGCACAGTCGGAAATTTTTTTTTTCATCTGAAAAAGCGTAAAACGCCGAGATACCTATGTATGAAACTTCTTCCGTGATGACGTGCCTACGTGAGGTTCGGAACCTCTAATTGCGGCTCGGGCTCAACGTCGTCACAGTGCAGTCCCCAAATTTGAGCCCTAGTAGCAAATGGAGGTCTTGGATCTCAAGCAGGCCCCCCATTACGACGAAAAGTTTAAAGCGACAGCTGCTGATAAAATTTGAAAGTACTCCAAACGATGCGATAACTTAAACCAAAATTTTAATTCGTCCTCGAGATTGTGGAGAAAATTTGGCAAACAATATGTTTCCTAGTGACTTGAAACCTCGAAGGTGGTCCACTGTATTTGCTTTTATCAAGTTCTACCGTATTTGCAGTTTCACCCAAAATGGACGAACGTCTTCGCTATTTTCGTTATATTTTTTGTTTTACCTTAGGTTTTACATTCCAGATGTTCTGGTGATAACATATGTCTCACATTTTCAAGGAATCGAAGCCACTTATTTGACAGCTCATCAACTGGCTTATTTTTATCCTTAAGAAGGGGTCAATTTCATCTCTGACGTCAAAAACCTCTTCAGCACTTTTCCGCGGCTAGGCCGGCGCACGTCCGTGTGGTGTAGGTTCTCCTCACGGCTGAACTCTTTCTCTCGCAACAGAAAGTTGAACTGATTGTGTTTAACCGGTCTTGAATGAATGAAGTTCACGGCGCCAAACACATTGTGAATAAAAGATTTCATATTCGATGTCTTGCTGCATAGTGGTTCTTAGTGTAAGATTCAGCACACCGCCATAAAAAAAAATACCGCCACCGTCTGGAAGACGTTCAAGCAACAAGCCTTAGCGGTTTGGTTTACTAGATGAAGAAAGCGAAGAAGAACGCACCACTCTTGTCTAGAAACGGAAGGTAATACCGTTTGAAACGGGGTGAATTGCAACTATGCTCGGCTACACGTGCACGCACGCCGCCTAGCGGAATGATTGCCACCTAGCGCCATCTATCAGAGAAATTACGATGCACGTCGAGCCATTGCCGAGTTGCACCCCCTCAAGATACGTCCCAAACGAAATGAAATTTGCTTCGTTTGGGTAAAGAAATTTGCTTGGTTTGTGGGGTCAAGCTGGGCCTAGAATTCGGATTGCGGTGCGATATGGTAGCGCTTCTATTAGTAACTCTATGTATACAACGTTTATCTATTATTTCGTTGTGGGCTTCTTCTTATACCACAACCCAAAGGGCATTATTTGCATACCAAATTCGGTATACATATGTTCCCGGATGGGTGCCCGCTGTTATCGGAATATATATAGCTGAACGAATGTGCGCATGTATAGCGGTCCCGTAACAAGACAGTTTTCCTACCTGTTTTAGGATCGCTTCTCGGCCTTTTGGCTTAGATCACGGCCGTTCGCTGCCAGTGTTCGGAGAGGCAAATTCTGAGTTTGGAGCGTAGCGGACGCTTGGGCCCCTCCACCCGCCCAGCAGGAGGAAGCCCCGCCCTCCTGGAAAATCATCGCCCCGGCGCCGGGCTTCTGGCCGGTCGCCCGGGAATTCCTGCTGCTCAGCCTACCCAGGAGCCTGGTGGAGGTGCTGCCCGCTGCCCCCCTCCCCCTTCAAGCTGCCCACCTGCCGGCCCCGCCCCGGCACCAGCATGGCGTCAACTGGTCCCCCTGGAGGACCAACGTTCCGCGCGCCTCCCCCGAAAGCGCACTGCTTGAACTGCACGTTGAAGACAGAAGCCTCGGCCGACGACTTAGTCGACGGCATCGAGGCTGTTGTCGGCCCCAAGGGACTGGAGGCGCTCCAGCACCCGGACGGTTTCAAGTTTTGCGTCACCGTAGTCTCTCGTCTGCGGCGGCTCAAAAACTTCTTGTAGCGGGTGCCTTCCCCATGAACGGCACCTCCGTCCCGGTCACGTGCGTGGGTCCTGCGGTCGTGAACGTCACGGTGTTCCGGCTGCCGCTCTTCGTAGGCGACGCCTCGCTCGCCTCGGCACTCAGCCCTTAAGGGAAAGTGCTCGAGGTGACCCATGCAACCCTGAAGGGCCGGCAGCAGATCGACAAAGGACAGCGGCTGCTCCGGATGGAAATGCGGAATCCCGTGCCCAATTTCATCTCCGTCCTGGGGCACTGCGCCATGTGCGATTACCTCGGCGTCCGCAAAGTGTGCTCCCGCTGTGGGCAGGAGGGCCATGTTGGCGCAACGTGCCGCACGCCGCGGTGCTCGCGTTACGAGGCCTGCGGCCACGACACGACCGGGTGCCAGGCGGCATGCAGGCGGTGCGGCGGTTCGCACGCAGCGGCGGATTGCCTGCGCCTGCGTTCTTATTCAGAAGCAGCCGCCGCCAGGAAACCCGAGGTGCCCCGGCCCGAGCCGGCCAACGGAGCTGGAAACTGCAACCTGCAGCCCCCGGCCGAGGAGCGCCCGGTCGACACCCCCGGGAGGACCAGGCCGCGAACCCCCCGTCGACACTCCCCTGGAGGACCTGACCACAAACTCCCCGGTCGACACCCTCCGGGAGGACCAGAACGTGAACCCCCCCCCCGGCTGTCAACCCCCATCGTGGACCACGCCGAGAGCGCGGCTGTCGACTTGCTGCCAAAGATCTCCTCGGAGCTCTTCGACTTTGGCTCTCCCACGTCTCAGGCCGTCTCCGACGTAATGGACGCCTTCTCACCAGAGCCGCTCGCACCATTCGGCTCGGCGGACGAGGCGAGCAGGGACTCCGAGTCCACCTCGTCTATGACAGAGGAGGGCGGCCCCACCGAGAGCGACTCAGTGATGCGCCTGACGGGGGACCTGACCTGCGAGCAGCGCCAGGCCCTCACCACCTCGGAACACCAAGGTCTGCCACGTCGTGCGCCCTGCCGCCAACACCAAGGCGAGGAGGACCAGCGGCATGCCGGCGTTAGCTTTTCGGCAATGCCGGGCGCTACACAGGAGGCGGCGAGCGGAGCGGCCAGTCATCGCGAGCCGGAGAGCCAGCCGCACGATTTACGAGCAGAGGCCGCAGAAGAAATTGATGCCGGTAAATTAGCGGGGAAGCACGCCAGGGACGCTGATGAGAGTTCCGATGGCCCTCCCAGCCCCAGGCAAAAACGTCTGCCCAAAGCTGCGCTCATGGCGGGGCTCCCTAATCGTGTAGTTTCAACGTCGACGCTCTGTATTATCATCATGGCGTTGGTGCACCTCCTCTCACTGAATGTTCAGGGATTCATGTCGCCGGACAAGCAGAGAGAGGTGATGCACTTTGCCTGAGCACAGGGTGTCGACATCCTGTTTTTAATAGAAACTAACCAACGTTGCCCACGTGATGTCACCGATTTTAAATCCAGGTTTTGTGTTGACACTTTTTTCTCATTAACTTCTTCTGTTTCGTATGGTGTTGGTGTTGTTGTTAACAGCTCTTTTCGCTCTGGCGCGCACTGCACTTACGGGACAGACGACCGCACACTCGCGGTCGACTTTTATTTTGGTGTCAGGCGCGTCAGGCCGGTGGTAGTGTACGCACCAGCCCGCGGTTCTGATTCGTCTAGTTTCCTCGATTTGTTAGATTCTTTTTTGTTGGAGTGGTATCTTTGTTTTCTTGTCGGAGATTTTATTTGTGTTTTATATCCCGTACGTGATGTCCGCGGTCGAGGCCAGAAGCTACCCTACGTCGGGACACCATCACTGCGTTATATTGGTGTTCAATTTTGTTTGGCAGACGCGTGGGTAAAACTTCATGGTGACAGTTTTGATGCTACCTGGGAGCTGGGCAGGTCGGCTAGTCGCCTCGACAAGTTCCTGCTTTTTCCGCGCGAGTTGGAGTGTTGCGTGGTGTCATGTAGTGTGCTTGTTTTTCCCCCGGGCACCCCACGCATTAGCGATCATTGACCTCTGTCAGCAGTACTGGATATAAGGGGGGGCACCCGACGTGTAGATGCGTGGCGTATGGATCCATGTCTGCTGAAAGATTGCTCGAGTGTGACAGCCATTGAACGAGCGTTGGGGGGCCCGGGTGGACGCGTCGAAAGTGCCAACACCTGGGACGAGCGTAAATCGGCATGGCGGGCGCTTTTAGTTCACGACGGGCGCCAGCCCAGACGGCGTATCTCCGAGGAGATAGACACCACCCTTGCCCTTATTCGCACCGTGCAGCGCGGCACGCCGCTTACTTTCGCCATGCGCGATTATCTTGCCTTGCTAAAAGCACGCTACCACACGCCACTGCGCTAGTCCTCGTGGGCAGCAACTCAGGCGCTAGCACAGAATAGACCAGTGTCAGACCCCACAGTATTACGGCAGGTGCGGGCAGGCAGTTTCGACGAGACGCGACAGGTCCGCGTGGATGAGGCTGTTTTGCCGGCCATTTCCAGGGGCAGCAATGCGGCTGTTATCTCTGACGCTGTTATCATTGAGCGTCACTCTTCGCAGCTGTTTGTTTCTGGGGCAGACGGCGGGGCTCCACCTCATTTTCGGACGCTTTACATAGCTTTTGCGGTCAGCACAACCACATCGGGGAAGCCAGCCTCTTTCAGCCTGGAAATTTGCATGTCGAAGCTAGCCTGCATGGCATGCGTACATGGCTAGCAGTGGTTGAAACGCTCAAAAAGAAGCTAAAAGCGCCCAAAAAGTAAACTCTGATGTTGCCAACAAAGCTTCAAAGCCAGTTGCAATTCCATATGTTCACAGAACTGCACATAATCTGAAGAAGATAGCAACCAAGCATGGTGTCCCACTCGTTTTCTCGGCTCCCTGCAAGCTGAGTCGCCTTTGCGCCCGCATTGGGAGACTTCACGCCAGAACGAAGCAAGGTGGCTGCGGCGTGAAACACAAGAACCGCTATTTAGATTGCCAAGTTGGCGTTGTTTATCAGATTCCCCTGGCATGCGGCAAAACCAGACGGGCCGATGTTTGAACGTGCGAATCCGAGAACACGAAAGATCAATTAAAAACCAGGAGCAACGTCATTTACCCATGCACTGCTTAGAACATAAATGCAGGCCCCTGCTCCACCAAGTTAAGATCCTGCGCAAGTGCAGTAATGAAAAAGCACGTGAACTTCTTGAGTCATATTATATAAAAAAGAAGGGACAAGCATGCATCAGTGACACATCAGTCATACGTTACAATAGGGAGGCACGTTTTCTTGATAGTATGTTTAGGTGAGCCACGCCTTTGGTTTTTTCTGATTTTGGGTTGTTCTTTCGTTACGCTGCTGATACCCTGATACGCCTGCGCTGGTATGGTATGATATATAAGTGTTTTTTCTGGAATAAACCTCAGTTTCTAGTTTGCGCCTGTCCTGTCTTCTTACATGTGATTGTCTAGAAAGCGCAACCAATGTTTCCTATTCCAATTTGTGGAATGCTGAGTGCACGCGTGCATATAGACGACGGAAAGCAGCCTGGAAGAAACTTCTCATCAATCAATGCCCAAAAAATTGGCTGGATTATAAGTATGTTGCAGCAACATTTAAGCGCACTGTCGCCCGAGCAAAGCAGTATAATACAAATCATTATGATTTCCTTTCCCAATCAGGAATTAAACGAGCTTTGTTTAATTTCATGAGGCGCAACAAGGTGATTACTCCGGCTGCCAACATTGAATCCCTCGTTCAGTCCCCTGCTGACATCGCAAAGGCCTTAGAGGATATTGCGTGTGGGATAGAGCTTCGCTTTACATCTGCTTTACCTTCTCCTACTATATTCACATGCACCTCAAGTGATTTCACTGAGGTCTCTATGCATGAGCTGTCGCAAATTGTTCTGCGCTTATCCCCAGCGGCTCCTGGCCCCGATAAGGTCACTTCATCTATGATCAAAATTTTGCTCAATGAATCTCCTGCAGACCTGTTGGCTCTAATTAAACATTGTATTAAAGGTCCTTGGATACCGCATGAGTGGCGTCTTGCTGAAATAGTTCCATTGCTTAATAAGCAAGGGGAGGGCTTAACTTTAGACAACATACGCCCTATTTCGTTAACATCGAACCTAGTGAAATTGGTTGAAAGGGTCCTTCTCAGCCGTGTCATGTCAGTCATTTCAGAAAATGCTGTATTGAATCCATGTCAAATTTGTTTCAGGCCGGGTTGTTTAATTTGGTGTGCTCATACTGACCTTGAGAGTCGTATTAAATTAGCTCGCAATAGAAAAAAGTTTGCTGCGCTTGTCACCTTGGATGTCAGTAAAGCATACAACAGCATGGAGCACTCGACTCTATTACTAAGATTACAGGAACTCAACGTCCCAAGTAATTTTGTAGCCTGGATTTCTGGATTTTTTGGAAAATAGAGAATTTTACTGCTGCCAAAATGGTGTTTCCTCAACGAGATTTCCACAGACAAGAGGTGTTCCGCAAGGATCAGTTCTCTCACCTGTTCATTTTAACATTTTTCTAAGCTCAATTTCATGCATTCAAAATGTGAAAACTTATGTGTACGCCGACGATATTGCATTTTTTGCATCAGCAGGTGACATTCGCACTCTTTATAGAACCATGCAAAATTACCTCAATGTTCTTGACAACTGGCTAGGAAGAATTCATCTGTCCCTTAATGTGAAGAAATGCGCATTGTTGGTATTTCCAGTTTCTGTTCCTGTAAATATCTGCCTGGTCTATAGAAATAACATAATACCTCAAGTTCAGACGGTGAAGTATCTCGGTGTAATATACGACTCTACTCTCTCCTGGCGGTCACACATTGAGCAAGTTTCTGCAAAAGGAGTTCGGGCCATTGTCATCCTGCGCAGGCTTTGTAGTGCTAGGTCAGGCATGAGAAGGCATACGCTTCTGATGATTTATAAAATGTACGTCCGCCCAATTGTGGAGTTCTGGTGTGTTTTATTCTCAGGAGCTCCTGCCTATAAACTTCGCCCTCTTGTGCTTTTGGAGCGTGAGGCGTTGCGCCTTTGTCTGGGGCTTCCAAAATATGTCGCCAATGTTGTCCTGCACCTTGAGGCGCGAATGCTTTCGTTATCAGCTAGGTTTCGCCTTTTAACAGTTCAAACATTTTTAAAATTATGCGACTCACCTCTTCACGCTTTCAGTATAATATTTCTTAGTCAACCTTCCGCCTTTTTTAGTGCTGCCTGGTCTCGATTTCATACCCCGCAGATATGTTACGTGCAGTCCCTCCTTGATCGCATAAATATTCATTTCACAGATGTACGCTAAATATATAACAACTCCTCATCTGTCCAGATTGAATTCGATCACATTTTTCCATCGAATGCAAAGCTGCAGCCCTTCCCGCTTCTTCAGGGTCTATTGCAGGACCACCTAAGGTCCTTTCCCTCTCATGTTCTTACTGCTACCGATGCCTCGCAGGATCGCGAAAAGGCAGGTGTGGGAATGTTTTCACCTTCACTGGATTGGTTTTTTTCTCTCCGTCTTCCTGACTTCACTCCAATTTTTCTGGCTGAATTATTAGCAGTAATCTTAGCCTTACGAAAATTAGAATCTACCGTTTCCCAGGTCGTGGTTATGACAGAGTCTCTGTCCATTTGCTCTTCCTTATCCTCACCCACTGACTCTCGGCCATTACGACTCTTTAAGTTCCTGATTCCGCTCCATCTAAATTCGGTAAGGTTACTTTGGGTACCTGGTCACATGGGCTTTCACTTAAATGAGGTTGCAGATTCCTTAGCAAGAGCCTCTCTCAGCGGCCCAATTGTTGCTGTCCTGCCATCGTGTGCATATACAGCTGCGGTGAGGTTTCGCAGCTACACAATATTTCAGGAATTTTCCGCCTCGGCTCTTACATCATCTCCCGAATATTAGCATCTTCTGCATCCTAGGAGTAGCAAAGACTGGCGCTCACGCAGACTAGAGGTCTCTTTCACGCGCTTGCGTTGCCGGGTTCTCCTTCTAAATTTCTACCTTCACAGATCTGGTCTGGCAGCTTCCCCACTGTTCCCTTTTTGTGCCGAACCTGAGACAATAGATCACTTCCTGCTGTTCTGCCGCCGCTTTTCTCATTTGAGGAAGCGTCTTTTGCAAATTCCATTTCATCAACTGGGCTTGCCTGTGTCTGCCGCGGTTGTTAATTCCATTGGCGCTTAATTGCTTGGACGAAGCGACAGGAGTGTGCGCTCTGGTGTGCAAACTTTTCTTCAAGAAACGCAGCGACTCCCATTCTAATTTCTTTTTCCCGCTCTCAGTCAGTACGACATTGCAACATTACAGGCATTGTGTACTATTATGCACATTAAGCAATTGTCCCGTCTTCAATCTCCAAGTTAACTGGACCCCTTTCCTTCCCTCTTCCAATCTATCAGACTACATACTATTGCCACTGCTTTTCCCGTCAAAACTTTCCTGTATCCAGCAATTAACCGCCTGCGTCTTGGCCACTCCCCCGTAGTGGGTATGTGCCAGCAACGTCTGAGGCCTTCCTTCCTTCCTTTTCTGGTTAACCAGCAAACCGTTTTACCTTCAGATCTCCTCAGGGCTCTACCGAGTCCTGACACTGGTGGAGGTGTTGGGTGTGCACAGGACTCCTTCCGGCAGTCCACAGCGAGTCCCGAACATCGACACGCCTGTCCATCGCGCTAGCCGCCGACGTCTAGGCCTTTCCCCGGAGTACAACCATCTACCGGGCGACTCTTCAAACGTCAAAGTTCGCCGGGTCTTCCAAGCCATGGCACCTCCCACCCCTACGCCGGTGACTCTTCACAACACCAAGGTACCGGAGCGCTTCCGCGGGAACGCGTTTGAAGATGTGGGAGACTGGCTCGACCAGTTTGAACGAGTGGCCAAGTTCAACCAGTGGAGCGCGGACCAGAGGCTTTGCAATATTTATTTTGCACTTCAGGATACTGCTAGAACATGGTATGAAAACCACTAGGCCAGCTTGTCCACATGGAATGACTGCCGCCGCCAGCTGGTGGACACTTTTGCCACTACTGATCGACGAGAGAATGCGCTGCGCCTGCTTGAAGTGCGCGTCCAGAAGCCAAATGAAAGCGTAGCTATGTTTGCGGAAAACATGGCTCGACTTTTTCACCGTGCAGACTGGCTGAGCAAAGGAAGATACGACATCCCATGCATGGCGTCACGGAGCAGGTGTTTGCCGGCTTGGTGCGCAACCCACCTCAAACCGTCAGTGAGTTCACCAAGGACGCTACAGCTATAGAGCGAGCTCTCCAAGAACGGTGCCGCCAGTACGACCGACCCTTCAACGGTGTTCCACCGACTGCGGCGGCACTCACTGCAACCGACGGGAACACTCTTCGAGACCTCATTCGAGAAATTGTCCTTGAGGAGCTGCAACGAATTACTGCTACGAGCGTTCAGTCACCAGGGGCCGTCGCAGCAGCCGTTAGGAAAGAGCTCCGGCATGCTCTGTCACCGCCTGCACCATACAACGAGTCTCATCCATTTGACAGCGCGGCAGCCGTTTTCGAACCATACCACGTGCCCCAACCCAACAGCAACACGGCCGTTAACACGGCGCCTTACTATGAGCCGGAGCCGCAACCCGCGAGCTATGCGGAAGTCCTTCGTCGTCCGCCGCCAGACCACGCCCCACCGAGCTCAGCGAGTCGTCAGCAGACGCGTTTCTTCCAGGAGCCTCAGTGGGCATTTCCCGGCCGCCCTCAGCCGCGCCGAACTGACCTGTGGCCCTCTTATGACAGCCGACCACTCTGCTTCTTATGCGGACAACCTGGCCATGTGTATCGGTACTGCCGCTACCACCAAGAGGGGCAGGCCTTTCAGCCTGGTTCTGCTCGACGCCATTTCGACGCTGGCCGTGCCCAACTCGAGGACCCTCCGCTCAGCAGGGAAGGCGACTCACCGGGCTTCCGCCACCGCTCCCCATCTCCACGGCGTTATTCTTCACCGACGCGTCGTAGCGATGCTGACGTTAGCGGACGGCGGACCCCGAGCCTTCGCCGGGGAAACTAACCGCCGCAACCTCGCGAGGAGAGGTTGCAACCAGTCGAAAGGTATCAAAGTCCTCACTACCGCCGCAACTGCCGACCGCAACCCATGACTGTGACGCCTCTGTTCACGTTGATGCTGCCGCACTACCACCGAAAATGCCGCCTACATTAGCGCCGAACATGTCGAACCAGACAAGCAGCCCCGACGACGAAAATGACGGCGCCAACCTTACCGCACTTCCGCCGCAAATGCCGAGAGAGACGAGCAACCCAGACGACGTTGTTAGCGCTGAACTCGCCGTTTGCATTGATGGGCTTGAGGTACACGCTCTTGTGGATACCGGGGTGGATTTTTCAATCATTAGTCAAAAACTGGCTGACAAGCTGCGCAAAGTAAAAACCCAATGGACTGAGCCAGTAATAAGAAGTGCTGGGGGTCCGCTACTGGCACCGACTGGGAAGTGCACTGCCCGCATAGGAATTGGAAACTCAGTGTTCGTTGGCAGCTTCGTTATCCTCTCAGACTGTTGCAAAAACCTCATCTTGGGCATGGACTTCCTGCGCATTCATGGGGCTGTGATCAGCTATCGGGACAACGTCGTTTCCTTCACCAAAAATCATGGAGACCTTGGTTATGCGCAAGTACCACTGATGCCCTTACGAGTTGCCAATGAGGGGGTAACATTACCTCCGCGATCGTGCTCTCTTGTTGAAGTGAAGTGCGACGTGGCGCATACCGGCGATGGCGTCGCTGAACGGGCCGTCACCCTGATACTCAGCCGAGGTGTTTCTATAGCTCGAGGACTAGTCAGTTTGGCCAATGGGCACGTCGAAGTGCTGCTGACAAACTTCAGCGACGAGCGTCGGCAAATTCCGAAAGGCACAACTGTGGCCTTCTTCGATAGCGTCCCAAGTGACCAAGACTATTTCGTGCTGCAACTGGAAGGATCAGTGAGCAAGGCGCCCGCACCCATAGTCGATGTGAGCCCAAATCTGTCGTCTTCAGAACGGGAACGTCTTTTGGATCTCATAGATCACTTTCAGGACTGTTTTGCTTCAGAATCGCGGGTTGGCCAAACACCTTTGACCAAACATCGCATTATCACGGATGACGCGATTCGCCCGATTCGACAAAATCCTTACCGTGTGGCTCCGAAAGAGCGCGAGGCTATTCAGCGTCAGGTGGCCGAAATGCTTCGAGACGACGTTATCCAGCCGTCACAGAGTCCCTGGGCTTCCCCCGTGGAACTTGTTAAAAAAAAGGACGGCAGCTTACGATTTTGCATTGACTACCGCAAGCTCAATCAAGTGAGCAAAAAAGACGTGTACCCCCTCCCTCGCATCGGTGATTCCCTTGATCAGCTACGAAATGCACGTTACTTCTCTTCAATGGATTTGAAAAGTGGATATTGGCAAATTGAAGTAGATGAGAGGGATCGGGAGAAGACAGCTTTAATCACTCCTGACGGATTGTATGAGTTTAAGGTTCTTCCATTCGGTTTATGCTCGGCACCAGCAACATTTCCGAGGCTGATGGACATTGTGCTCTCAGGACTCAAGTGGCAAACATGCCTGGTGTATCTTGACGAGGTGATCGTGTTTTCGGCAACCTTCGAGGAGCATCTACGCCGTTTGGTAGCTGTTTTTCAGGCCATACGATCTGCGGGCCTCACACTAAAACCCGAGAAGTGCCACTTTGGTTACGAGGAGCTGCAATTCTTAGGACGCGTTGTTAGCCAAGAAGGTGTCCGGCCTGATCCCGAAAAGCTCTCCGCAGTCGCCAAGTTCCCAACACCTACGGATAAAAAGACGCTTAGGGGCTTCCTGGGGCTTTGCGCCTAATACCGTCGATTTATTGCTGGCTTCTCACGAATTGCCTGGCCGTTAACTTCACTGACACGCGACAACGCTGTCTTTCGCTGGGGTGAAGAAGAGCACCAAGCTTTTAATGAACTCCGGAGACGCCTACAGACGCCACCTGTCCTGGCGCACTGTGATGACGACGCCCCTATCCTGCTTCATACCGATGCGAGCAATGTGGGTTTAGGTGCTGTATTGGTGCAGCGCCAGGATGGTGTGGAAAATGTGATTGCTTATGCCAGCAGGACTCTGTCTAAAGCTGAAGCGAACTACTCGGCAACAGAAAAGGAATGCCTTGCAGTTGTATGGGCGGTTATGAAATTCCGCCCTTACTTGTACGCTCGCCCCTTTCAAGTCGTTAGCGACCATCACTCTCTCTGTTGGCTGACGAACTTAAAGGACCCTTCAGGGAGACTCGCGCGTTGGAGCCTTCGGTTACAAGAGTTCGACATGACGGATATTTACAAATCCGGAAAGAAGCATGCGGATGCTGACTGCCTTTCGCGTGCACCAGTCGGACCCTCCACAATGACCGATGAAGACACTGCTTTTTTAGGAGTCATAGATGACGCGACTCTTGCCCAACAGCGGAGAGAGGACCAGGAATTGCTCCCTCTTATTGGTTTCTTGGAGAAGCGAACTACAGTTGTGCCTAAGATTTTCGCCCGCAGCCTGTCTTCAGTTTTTCTTCGCAACGACGTAATTTAGAAGAACTTCCGTCCTGGGGAGAACAGTCATCTGCTTGTCGTCCCAACAGCTCTTCGCACGAAAATCTTGCAAGCGTGTCACGACGAGCCAACCGCCGGCCACCAAGGCTACACCCGCACGTTGGCTAGAGTACAGCGCGGATACTACTGGCCGAAACTACTGGCGACAGTGAAGCACTATGTACGGACGTGCGTAGACTGCCAACGTCGTAAATCACCCCCTGAAAAACCAGCCGGTCTACTCCACCCTCTTCAAGTGCCAAAGACACCTTTCAAGCAAATTGGCATGGACCTCCTGGGACCATTTCCGATGTCTACTGCCGGGAATAAATGGATTATTGAAGCCACCGATTATCTAACTCGCTACGCGGAGACAAAGACTCTGCCCAAGGGTACCGCCGCCGAAGCAGCTCGGTTCTTCGTGGAGAACATTGTCCTCAGACATGGCGCTCCGGCACTCATTAAAACTGACCGAGGAATTGTCTTTACGGCCGAGCTTTTCGAAACCGTTCTTCGCCTCAGCGGTACCAGTCATCGTAAAGCGACGGCCTATCACCCCCAAATCAATGGATTGACGGAACGCCTCAATAAGACAATCGCAGACATGCTCTGTATGTACGTGGACGTAGACCACAAGAATTGGGACGAAATTCTTCCCTACGTCACGTTCGCCTACAATACGGCACAACAAGACACCACTCGCATGAAGCCTTTCAGCCTTCTTCATGGCCGACCAGTGACAACCATGCTAGATGCCATGCTGCTCCCGAATGCCGACGGCGACGATGTCGATCAGGACGCCGAGGAATTCGCACAGCGCGCAGAGGAAGCTCGCCAACTAGCGCGTGTGCGCATCAGAACTGAGCAGGAGGCTGACGCACGACGCTACAATCTTCGCCACAGACATGTCATGTATGAACCTGGCGACAAAGTGTGGGTCTGGACGCCTATTCGCCGTCGTGGACTCTACAAAAAATTATTACGGCGGTACTTCGGGCCCTATGTTGTGCTGCGACGTTTAACCGACGTCAAGTATGAGGTGGTGCCCGACGGGTTATCGACATCCAAGCGACGCCAGCAACAAGTCGACTTCGTCCATGTTGTACGTATGAAGCCGTACTAATCGGACCGATCTTGACATCCTACTTCGTTTTGTTACCATCGAGACGATCCTTCCTGAGAAGGGGGGCAAATGCCGCATGGAAGAAGACGCCAGACATGAAGACTTGGTCTACGAGCGCGAGGCAAGAAGTAGAAAAAGCTGAAGTGCGCAGGGACTTTTTCTGGTTAACCAGTAAACCGTTTTACCTTCAGCTCTCCTCGGGGTTCTACCAAGTCATATAGCCAAGCTTTTAAAAAGAAGGTATTTGAACTAGGCCAGGGAAACCGCTTGCATACACCTAACAACCGGCTTGCGCATTATAGACAATTTTGTGCAAATAATTAAGTACCAATTAAGATAATTTCTCTAAACGCGTAAATATCGACTTAGCAAATGTTAATAGCAAAGCTGGAGAGCACCTCCAGAAAGCCCCATTCTATTTATTTGCGATAACGAAAGCCTCATATATATCTTTTTCCTAGCTCCAAAGAAAGCTCCAGAAATACAAAAAGCCACGTGACTAGCGCATCCGCGCGCCACGGTTGTGCTGCTCTCAATCCTAGCTTGAGTGAACGAGATCACTTGCTGGAACGGCGCGACGACCCCTTTGCTCCGGCAGGCCGATATGTCGACGGCGGTTGTGACGCCCGCGCGAGCCAGTCGGCAAGCGTGACGGTGCTTGGAAAACTAATACTTCGAGTAACCTGTGACTTAGAGAAAACTTCTTGAAAGCAGCAGAAAAAACAACCAACCATGCCGCCGGTGGGATCTGATATATATATATATATATATATATATATATATATATATATATATATATATATATATATATATATATATATATATATATATATATATACTATAAGGTAATTGAAATGAGGGGCCACTTTGACAAACTTATGAAGGGAGCCAACAGTCTCCGAAATTAAGGTGCTTAGGGGAATGTTAATTTTTTTATGTGTTGTGCTTATCAGTGGGATAATATTACTTCGATTAATCTATCGCTTAAAGAAAATTACTTATCAAGTAGCAGAAAAATCAACCACGCGACCGGTGGGATCCGAACCCACGGCCTCCGAATATCGCGTCCGGTGCTCTCTACCAACTGAGCTACGGCGACGGCGGTCGGATCTGCTGCTCTCGTAGGTATTTATGTTTATTGGGTGTACGCGAACCTTGAGAGTGTTCACCAGCGCCACCCTCGTCCATAGCGGCGGACGTAACACGTCCTGTATTACCGCGTGTGTGACGTGGAACGTCATCTAACGGCGAGGGCCGTTAGATAACGTCACACTCGCGTCCACACTGACGTCCACGTCAGATGACGTCCAGGTTAGATGACGTCGCACTGACGTCCATGTCACACTCGCGCTAATACAGGACGTGCTACGTCCGCCGCTATGGAGGAGGGTTGCGCTGGTGAACACTCTCAAGGTTCGCTTACACCCAATAAATATAAATACCCACGAGAGCAGCAGATCGGACAGCCGTCGCCGTAGCTCAGTTGGTAGAGGGCACCGGACGCGATATTCGGAGGTCGTGGGTTCGGATCCCACCGGTGGCATCGTTGTTTTTTCTGCTGCTTTATAAGTAATTTGCTTTAAGCAATAGAAAAATCGAAGTAATATTATCCCACTGATAAGCACAACACATTTAAAAAAATTGACATTCCCCTAAGCACCTTGGTTTCGGAGACTGTTGGCTCCCTTCATAACTTTGTCAAACGGGCCCCTAATTTCCATTACCTTGTCTGCTAATAGCTTAACAAGGGTCTCGGTTCTGGCAGTCTTGATGCCATAGGTAGCATAAGAGGGCTCTCGCACAGTTTCCGCCCTCGCCGTTAGATGACGTTCCACGTAACACTCGCGGTAATACAGGACGTGCTACGTCCGCCGCTATGGACGAGGGTCGCGCTGGTGAACACTCTCAACGTTCGCTTACACCCAATAAACATAAATACCCACGAGAGCAGCAGATAGGAGAGCCGTCGCCGTAGCTCAGTTGGTAGAGAGCACCGGACGCGATATTCGGAGGTCGTGGGTTCGGATCCCACCTGTGGCATGGTTGGTTTTTTCTGCTACTTTATAGGTAATTTTCTTTAAGCGATAGATTAATCTAAGTAATATTATCCAACTGATAAGGACAACAAATAAAAAAAAATTAGCATTCCCTAAGCACCTTCGCTTTGGAGACTGATGGCTCCCTTCATAAGTATATATATATATATATATATATATATATATATATATATATATATATATATATATATATATATATATATATATATATATATATATATATATTATGCATATGAAGGGGAAGCCAACAGTCACCGAAACCTAGGTGCAATGGGCAATGTTTCTTTAATTATTTTTTAGTTTGGGGTGCTTAACGATGGGTCCTTCAGCACCACAAACTAAAAAAGATAATTAAAGAAACATTTCCTTATTCATCTTAGTTTCGTTAACTGTTGGCTTCCTTGATAAGTTCGTCAAACGAGCCCCTCATTATTCTTCCGTTATTTGCTTATATATAGTTTTGCGATGATAAATAGTGAGGTACGCCAAGACCGTTCAAAACATAAGTTCTTGCTTAGGTTCGATTTCAGTGTTGTTCTGTAAGCTAACGCGTTCGAAAATTCTTTAAATTCATTTCGACCTACTCACCATGTCCGCAAACTGATTCACACCAACATCGTGGGACTCCAGACCTTTTGCGAATCTTTCATTGTGCTCTTTGATAAACTTGAGGGTTTCCGCAAATATCTTCATTCGATCGGATTCTTCCGAATTAGAGCTGTATTTTTTCCCTGGTAGCCAAAAAAACAAATATAATCGATCGTTCAGTTTCATTTCGTAAAGGTTCTTCGTAACTAAAGATATTCACGAAGTTACCCGCACTTATTTTTTTTCCTGATATGGAAATCTCTCATGCGTGTTATGGGAAGTTGTAATATGGAATTTAGAATATTCTCTTCTCCGGTTAGTTAAAGTGCTGGTCCAAGCATTTTCATTTGACATTACCGGAGTATTTTTATTTAAGTTGTTGGCGAGGTCAATATTGATTTTTGTTGTCAAAGGTCTTCGGGCTAGTAACTGATTTTAAATTCGTGATTATACTTTATCTTGACAGTTTTGCTATCTAGCTTAAGTTTTACGCTGAGACATGGCATCTGAATGCTTTTAATTGTCTCGGGAGAGATGTGATGAATCTTACGCTCTGCTCCAGTGCACCGAATACAGGCCGCTTAATCATTACACAGACGCAGTTTAACAGTCTCCCAAATCAAGAAGTAATTCAATACTAACCATACTTCTCTTTGAAGGCCTTCCATTCAGCTTGCAGACTTTCGTCTTCTGAAGCAAAAGAGAAGACAACAGCAGCGGATATGAGTAGGAAGCGTGGAATCATGGTGAACGTGGAGATTCGAGGGGAAACACGGGTATATAAGGCTTTTACCGCCATAACTAGATGTTTGTATTCTAATAATTTCTTAAAGGCGGGCATTTTTTTAACTCCGTGGTGCGTTTATTCAATAATTGGTTGCATCGGAAACTTTCAGCTCAAAGAAGACTTGGAACACAAACGTTTTAAGAGCACATTTACAAAGGTCTTGAAGATTTCCACTCATCAAAAATATGTCTTTGTATCCATGAAGTCTACACGTTTAGTGAATGCAGATGTTCAGCCTATAAAGATTCCGCCTCTGCTCTTTTCCCTAATGTGGTGCGACGCTAGGCGTCTGTAGACATTAAAGAGAATGTTTACAACTGGCGCCTGTAAGAGCCTGTGAGATTTTTCATTCAATAAAGGCTTTAGAAAGCACTTGCTCTAACTCTTCCTTGGTTTCTCTGCTGAAGGCGCTGTAGATGTATACTCAGATACAAGTAAAGGAAAACTGGCTTTTCTAATCAAACCAATGCTTTGCAGTCAATTACGTGAGCCGATACTATTGAATCTGCTAACATCGGCAGCCTGACAATGCAAGCAGGGAAGCATAGCCTGAAACCTGGAACTTCATTGTAATGCCAGAAAGTATAAGACGATCAGCCGATGCCATTGGCTGCGAGACGGTCGTTTCAAGGGGCAAAGCCGCTTTTTCTTGAATTGTTGCCCACCATAGTGACAGTTGTGAGCATTATACCTCAAGTGCTTCTTGTGGGTCAGATTGTAAACTGAAGAAGTTTACAGAAGACTGATCACAAATGATAGATTTTAGAAGCAGCATATCTTCTAAATGCTGAATATTTAGTTGCAGCTGATTTCATGACTGGTATTTTAGGAGATCTTAAAACCAGCATATCTTCTAAATACTGAAGATTTAGTTGCAGCCACTTTTGTGTCTGATATTTTAGGAAATAAAAACACTTAGATGGCGCCACTTCAAAAATAGTTTGCAGGATCTATACTCTAATAAATATATGATGCGGAAAACGGTAGCAAGAAAAAAAAGTTTCCACTAAAGATCTTACAGCGGCATGTGCATCTTTATTTATGGCGATAGCAATAGGGGTCCTGTTGTTGAAGAAAGCCGGCGTTAGTCCATACGTGTCACAAAAAGTCGGGTGACCCACCTGTTCAACATTGCAGGTGGCAATAAAAACTTAAAGTAAATTCAATGCAGTTGCACTATACCCACTGAGGCATGCCTCACCAGCACACTGATAAAAAGAATATAAAGCATCTAGAAGAACTATCGATACAACACTGAAACTTTCAGGAGTGTTGTGCTCGCGCTGCCTTCCTGCTGTTGAGTTCGCCGAATTTGGACATGGGGAGGATTCCCTGAAAACCACCACGAAGGTGAATGACCCCTCTGGAAGAAACGTGGCTGCAGGAATGTCGGAAGCAGCGACGACAATGGCGTCCCCTCGCGTTCGAACATGCCATCGGGTCGACAAACGGAGTGTTCTCCTCTTCAGTCACGATGGGGTTGAACAATTGCCCGAGTTCCCGGGTACGAACCCGACCGCAGCGGCTGCCTTTTTATGGAGGCAGAACACTAAGGCGCCCGTGTGCTGTGCGATGTCAGTGCACGTTAAAGATCCCCAGGTGGTCGAAATTATTCCGGGGCCCTCCACTACGGCACCTCTTTCTTCCTCGGCCTTCGATCAGCCTTTAAAGAAGGTCTTCAATGCACGGCGGCCGAAATGGTCTACAGGACTACCGTCCGTTTGCCAGGCGACTTCTTCGTTTCGGCCCGCACCGAGGACATCTCTCTACCTACCTACGTTGAACAACCACGCCTGCTCTTCAGGCGCCTGCAACCCGTCCGCATATGTCCATCGACTCACGAAGTCTTCGTGAGCAAAGACCTCGCCAGGTGCACCCATGTCTTTGTGCGTCTAGACGTCATCAAGCGTTCGCTCACCCCTCCCGACGATGGCCCTTATGCCGTCCTGCAGCGGGGTGAGAAAGCCCTGAAGCTGTCCGTCGACGAACGAGAAAAATTGTTGCCATCGACCGCGTGAAACCCGCCTACATAGCGCCAGGGGAGGGGGGGGGGAGCCCTATGGCGACGGCACTATCATCATCAGCAGTGCTTCGCCGCCTCAGCTCGTCACATAGCCAGCGCGTTGCCTCACGCGCTGGCTAAGTGGGGCCACGTGCGCAGTAGAATAAACACATTTGATACCTGGTTCCCGGCCTGTTCGCTTCGTCCGCGTCACGCTCCGATAATTTGTAGGGAAGCCTCTGTCCCTCTACTCAATGTATATATTGCCACACCGCTGACATTCTGCTGGCGCCACCTGGTGGCCGAACCTGTCTCCCAGCGCGTGGCCGAACGTCTTCTTCTGTCCCGAATGAGTCCGGCTAAGGTGGCTAGATTGGAAAGGTGTGAAAACCGGCCGGGGAAACATGGCCCCGCAGCGCGCCGATGCCGTGTGGCGGCGCTGACGGCAGAGGCGCGTTAAGGCGCGCAGCCGAAATGAGGGCATGGCGTAGGCTAAATTTAACCACTAAAGCGAAAATGAGCCCGTTTCGCTTATCGCGCGTTTTCTGCTAGTGTCAAAGAATGGATCCTTATCATAAAATGGTCTTTCGTCAACTCGCATCATTATTCCTGTGAAATATGCTGCTTCACAAGCCCAGTTTGCATTGCATAGCTGGACTGAAGCACGTTTTGTGCGTGCATATTTCGAGATGCTGCCCAGGATGTGGGCGACGCTGTTAATGCCGCTGTGGAAGGTTTCGGAATAATTTAAATAATAATAATATTAATTGATTTTTGGTGGAATGGAAATGGCGCAGTACCTGTCTCATATATCGTTGGACACCTGAACCGCGCCGTAAGGGAAGAGATAAAGGAGGGAGTGAAAGAAGATAGGAACGAATAGGGGCGTAGTGGAGGGCTCCGGAATAATTTCGACCACCTGGGGATATTTAACGTGCACTGACATCGCACAGCACACGGGCGCCTTAGCGTTTTTCCTCCATAAAAATGCAGCCGCCGCGGTCGGGAATAATTTAAACGACTTTGGTTTCAACGTGCACTGACTCTGCGTTGCGCCGCCTCCGAAACGCAGCCACTACACATACGTACGGCGAGAAGAGCAGGTTGTAATGCGTGCTGTAGGGCCTAACTGCAGTCGCATTGGCTGAAGGCAAAAATGAAAGCCCGCAACGGTGCTCAGGGGTTAGGGTGCTCGACTACTAATCCGGAGTTCCCGGGTTTGAACCCGGCCGCGGCGGCTGTGCGATGTCAGTGCACGTTAAACATCCCCAGGTGGCCGAAATTATTCCGGAGCCCTCCACTACGGCACCACCACTTTCTTCCTTTCTTCTTTCAGTCCCTCCTTTATGCATTCCCTTACGGCGCGGTTCAGGTGTCGCTCGTTATACGAGACTGATACTGCGCCATTTCCTTTAAAAAAAGACAATTACTATTATTAGAACTCGTTTTAGTGAAATATCGCAGTATCTGTCTCACATATATCGGTGGACACCTGAACCGCGCCGTAAGGGAAGGAATTATAAAGGATGGACTAAGAGAAGAAAGGAAGAAAGAGGTGCCGTAGTGGAGGGCTCCGGAATAATTTCGACCACCTGGGGATCCTTAATGTGCACTGACATCGCACAGCACATGGGCGTCTTAGCGTTTTGCCTCCATCGAAACGCGACCGCCGCGGTCGGGTTGGAACCCGCGGGTACTCGGGATCAGTAGCCGAGCGCCGTAACCACTATAGTAGCCACCGCGGCGGGTATGATGAAGGCGCCCCATAGCACAAACCGGGCGCCTCAACGCACAAACCTGTTTAATTACAAGTGAGGGGAAAAATTTTTTCAGAATTTGATCTACAACACACAAAGCTTCAGTGTTTTCCGTTTCTTCTCACTATCCTGATTTATAGCCTTAAAGGAAAAGAAAATCCTTGTGAGGCAATAAAAACGTACAACTGATGCTGTCAGCGCAACAGAGTGCTCGAAACGACTAACTTTTGTCACATATCACTAGTTGACTGTAGAATACCTCTTCCGCAGCTTCGACATGCAAGCGCGTTCGGCTGAACGCATGTGCAAGTTCGTTTTCAACGATGGTGACGACTGTAAAATGATACTGACGGCCTTGTCGGCACTTCGGGTCGTTCGAGACCACTTGGCAAACATTCTTTGGCAGGCAGGGGCAAGGAACAGAAAGTTTTTTTATGTTTTACTGTTTCCCGTGCCACACCCAGGCGCAAAGCTCCAATGCTCCGTCTTCTCTTTTTGTTGTTGAAGGCATCTCGCCCTCGCATGAGAAAAGCTGCTGCAGACTCTTCAATAAAGGCGACAAAACGAACTGACTAACTGCTACGGGGTGCGCAAGGCCGACGCGGCTGAGCTTACCGCGCCGCTAGGAGCAGCGCCACATTCCCCCTAGCGGCATCGGTGAGCAGAGGGGTGCCGCTCGCGCCGACGGAAGGCGCCGTGCAATTCACACATTCCCAATCTAGCCACCTTAGTGCGGCGGTTCGGCAAGCCTCGCCTTAGTAAACGGCTGTGTTTTCCACTTCTTGCTGCGTTTGTCAGTGACAATATCATTGTTTCCTTACATGGTTAGTTGTGTAGATTTGTCATGAAAAAATTTATCGGCATCGTTCGTCACAGATGTAAATGTCGACGTGTTGGTTTGATTCTCAACTGCGCCTGCCTCTTCCATTGTTTGCAATATGGTGTGCCAAAAACATGTGGGCGAAAGTAGTGCGATTCTAGTTCTTACATGAGCTCAGCAGATGTATAAAAAAAAAAAAACTGACACCTACGCATGTGCTGCCTACGAAGCTGTTTTGATTTGGTTGTACAAAAGGGCGGTAGCTAAAAAGAAATTTTGTTTTACTTGACGTTTTCGTATTGCAAAAGAAAACTGCCTATTATTTATTCCAACTGTATTTAACTAAGGGCTGTGTCTAGGGCATACCATCCAATTTTAGCGTATTCAATGTTATAATGCTATCGTACAGTGGACAAAACGCACCTATAAGCCACATCCGATGCTTCTCAACAGCAATCTGCGTCATCACTTTCTGAGATCAGGTTCGAACAGCGTAGCCATCTTCTGTCATGCCATGATATAGCTTTGAGTAAAATACAAATAAAAACAATCTAAAACCTTGTATTGGAATAAAGAGGGCCTATAATTCACTGTGCACTTGCATTAGCATTATTTATGAATTATTCTTCGGTAGGGTGTCTAGTCTAATGGTTCTCTTCAAGGGAAGTGAGTTTGCTATTCCTCATGCTTGCAGTGTAACCAGTGTTGGTGTACGTGGCTTTGAGTGCTCCTTGCGCAAGGTTACTTTCATGTGTAAGGAGCACCATAGTTTTATCTCACTCAAGTATTTTCGATTACTCTGGTGAGCATCTGTGGCCGCAACAGATTGTTCGCTGGCCCGTTCTCTTAGGCAAAAAATTATTAAAGTTTATCAAGAAGCAGCTGATCACATAGGACAAGACTCATGAAATATGTCAATTACGTTTTAATTTAGAGCGGAAGTTTTGCACTTCTTTATTGCCTTAAATATTTGCTTCAGGTGGTGTTATTATCCTAGTCCGAAAGCTATGCAACTTTAGAGCTGTGATAATGGCTGCCACTAAACCCTGGGGTGCTATTTTCAGTAGTGTGGTCATTTTTTTATATGATCAAGACACTCGACCGTGACCAAGGTACTCGAATCATTAGTGCACTAATCGCAACAAAAGTGTAGTCGTTTACATGTTGCCTATCTACGTCAATGAAAGGCTAGGCCGTGCAGCCTGTGTCATGCCTCACGATTCATAAATCTCCAGAAGTGGAGCCTTTTTTCTTGAGCGTATATCTAGAGAGCGCTAATTTGTTTTCAGGATTCTAAATATTTTTTGTCGCAGGTTTCCTTCTGCTCAAAATATTAGAATACATTTATCGCCAAGATGCTTTTTTGCATATGGCCGCTAAATATTTAGTAATTAAATTTCTTCTCTGATACTGTTTTGGTTTCATCAACCCAACGATGGCTGTGAGTGCAAAAGTGACTTTAGCTTATGTGAGGCATGAAAAAAACTGCAATAATCAATATATTCGCTGGTTAGTTTTATAATTTCTGCTCTTGAAGCGGGCATTCTAAAGCATTGCAGTGAATTCAAACTGTGCAACAGATTGTTGAGTAATCTTTATTAAGTTCACGGTAGATTGGGAGTAGGGAAAGGAGATCGCACTGGGAGGTAAATTTTGGCCTCAGCTTTGCATTGCAGTAAATTTGTTGCGTTGGAATGCGTTGTAGTAATTGTATTGCAGTTTTTTCATGCCTCAAGTGACCTAGCGAAACCTTTCATGCCACAGCTTTTGTTCCGTTGTTGAAACCGTAACGGCATCAAAAAGAAATTCAGTTATAAATAATTTATTGGTAGCACAGAAATACAAGGGAGTGCTCCCTGCATACTAATACCTAACCCATCATTTCAAAAAAGGAAACACAAGCAAAATTTTGTTGTCTATAGACACTTAAGTTAGCTGTATCAATATGTGCTCAAGCAGTGTGTTCAATAATTGTGTCAGGAAATTCATAGCAAAAAAATAATGTTATCATGGCCTTCCATCTTTGTAAGAGTTCACATTATTAGGTGTCAATGATCCTGGAAGTCTGTTAAGCATCTTCACTAGCACACTGTACAGCCTGTGGCACCCTTTGTGTAGAAATGTCAAGCAAAGCAGAGCACGCCATTTACTAAAAACCGAAATTAGACAGTAGCCTTCTAATTAAGGAATCATTACGAATTTCTTTGTTGGTCTATGCTGCTTTACTTCTGTGCAATCATTTCCTCTAGAATCTAGCAGCTGGAGTGAGGGTTTCCTTTACTTGCAGGGCAATGTGCTGCTTGAGCGCTGTACACCAGGGTGATGCAGACTGTACATGTTGCTGTCGCTCAGGAGGGCAAATTTGACGAGAGATTTTTTTGGGGGCTGTTTTTCGGTGCTGCTCATTTACTTACGAATGTCAGTTAATTCTGTTTGACCCTGCGTGTAAGATGGCCTCATAAAAAATTTCGCACTGACCTTCTTCAGGCGTGCGGCTACACAAGGAAAATCTCCTGGTTGCTCGGCAGCCGCAAGACTCTTTCAATTCAAAACGCTGCCGACCCTGTACCTAGCACTTGGGATTTCCTAAGAATGTAGAAGAGACTTAGAATGTGCGCTCTGAAGGACTGTCCACCTGATGAGACTGGTCCTGCTGTTGAGTGACAGCAGATTATTAAATTTTGAGTTGGACAGTAAAGGCCTACTTTACACTACTCTGCGCCAACAGGCACAAAACATAATATTTCATGCTAATAGTGCGAAAAAATTATAGTATTATTTATATAATTTTTCCATGAGAAACTCCAGAGAATGCCAGAACTGTTAAGGGCTGCAGTCTGCGGTGCTGCAGATTTGGACAATCTGAAATACTTAAGGCTGTGATTTGGGCGAGTTGGTAATGAATCATTGTTAAAGGGTGCGGAAAGATAGGACACGAGAAAGAAAGACACGCAACATAGGCGCTGCCTCGTAGCTGATTTTTGTTCGGAGACATTGTCCTTATTTTCAGAAAAAAAACAGCAAACATCAAACGTAAAAATAAATGCAAAGAGGAAATTCATACCACTCACCATACATTCCGATCAAAAAACACACCACATTGCCGTGGTGCAACTGTGCGAAATTTAACTTGCGTCTAACTTCCTAACTTTCTAGCAATCATCTTTCTTTCTAACTACCATCATCTAACATTCCAACTTCATGTGTGGTTGCACCACAACTAAGTGTTTTTTTCCCTGTCTTGTATGATGAGTGGTACTGGTTTTTTTTGCTTTTACCTTTGGTGTTGTGTTTTTTAGGAAAGGAAAACTTGTAAGGACAGTTTCTCTGAACAAAAATCAGTTGCGAGTCAGTGCCTGTGTTGTGTGTCTTTCTTTCGCATGTGCCATCTTCCCACCCTGTTTAACAATCAATTTTCCTATGTTGTGGGGACATTGTATCCGAACAATATTTCCCCGAAAAAAGGTAGTTCTGTACCTATCAATTTTTCTCATATCTTCTTAAGGAATACATTTTTAAATAAATGCATTGATAGGTTTGCTGCTTTTACCATATCATATGCCGCCCGAGTATAATTTCTGAAAGCTTATTTATTTCAGTATTGATAAGTAAATATTTCTGGTACATGGCTACGTGGGTATTCCGGGCAGTTTGGGGAGGGGGGAGTAGTTATATTATGACGGAGTTAAGCTAAGTAGGCTAACAAATTTCTTTTGTTTTTAACAGAACAAGTAATTCTTTCTTGGGAATAAACTGTGTTGTACGTGTAGAGTTTCAGGATTACTTGAAAATAAGAGAATTGAATTTTTAGGTTTCACTGTGACAATGAGCATTTTAAGTGTGAAATTACTGTTAAGTTTTTGTCAATGCAGTGTTTTATTAGTGCGCTTGATATTTCGGCACGTTCATCACTAGGGTCAAAGTAAAGTGAAGGAGCAGGACCGCTTCTATGGCGCAATGTTAACTCAGTGCTCATTTTTTCCTGCAAGGAATAGGTAATTCGTAACCAAGTCTGTAGAAAGAAAGCCAGTGATATCATGGAAACCGAAATAATCTTGTGCTTTCACATTATTCATGTTGTTTTAACTAGGTGGGACAATACTTTTGTCAACAGGGAAGTAATGGAAATGCTTGAATATTAGTATATTCTTTTTTTTCTCTAATTCCTAAAAAGTTTGCAAGGTTTGTTGCCTACCTGTGCACAAAATGATTTTTTTAAACTGGTGTTACAACCGTAGTTCCTAAAGTGATGGCCTGTATGTGAAGACTGTGGCACAAGTACTCTTTTTAGTCTTTAATAAACACCTAGCTGCTAGCTTGCCCAAGTGCACTACGCCACAAAATAAAGGAACTACATGAGAGCCCTTTAAGGGCATTTAACAAATCAGCGGTTCTGTTGCTTACCAGAAGTCTATACGCGGTATTTAACTTTCGCTACCCTGCTTATAGTATTAGGCCATTTCTGGGAGGAAAATGCTGTTTTCCCTATTTGCCTCTCACACGTTTCCCCATTTTCGTGCTGCAGCAGCTCGATGCCTCTGGCCACCGAACTCAAGGTCGCGAGATCAAATCTTGGCTCGTGCAGCCCCATTTTGATGGTGGTGAAATACAAAAGCATTTGTGTACTGTGCAAGTCATTTTGCACGTTAAACAACCAGAGGTAGTCTAAAAGATCCTGGAGCCGTCCACTGCTGCATCGTACATAGCCGACATGCAGAACCACAGTTTGTCCAAACTAATCCAAAGCCCTCCGCTTCACCATGACGAAAAGCCCTCGTGCAGCTTCGCGCCATTAAACTCCGTTTGCCGTTCGCCTTACTTTTTATCGTTAACTCAGAGGAGGCGACTCCAACGACAAGATTCCTCCAGAGATTGGGTATTACCGTACTGCTACTTTTTTCACAGCGCAAAAGGTGCTCAATAATCTCAGTGAACTTTCAAGGGCAGACCTTCAGGAACAAACACATGAAGGAAACAAGGGAATATTTCCGTAGGTTGGCGCCACTTCACTGTTCTTGAAAAAAGTAGATCCCAATTTTACGCCCCAAAAGGGCTTGCCTAAGAATGTGTAGACTAGTGAGGGTTACCATCACACAATCTGTCTGCAAGTAGCACCATTACAGGTTTTTAAAATTTGCTGCGATCTATGCTATTTTCTTATCCTGTGGAATGGCAGACATTGAGGAAAGGGCGGACATTAAAACAAGATCAAAAGATCAGTGATACAGCAAAACAAAGGGATCTATGGTCACCTTGGCCTCCACTCAGAAGCTGCGCAGAGCTCTTGACTGAAAAGCATTCAGAACCGTTGGAGATTGATAATGTGGGCGCTCTTTCGTCAGCTTTCCCGCTGTTTTCGATTAGCCGAAGAGCATTCCCACCTTTCTACAACAATGTGCAATGTGTGAAGTATCTCTGCAGCGAACTTTTAGTGGTTTTACTGGGTTTCTTTGTATATATACCATTGCACCTACTATTCTGCTGCAGACAAGATATAAACTCGATTGTCACGCTCGCGTGTGCTTGCTCCTTCACCTTGCTTTGCATGGCTTTTGATGGCAATGTACAAAGAAAGTTCAATTCTTACTCTGCGGCGTTTAAAATTGCACTTTCAACTTGTGCAGAGTAAACGAAGTGACGGTGTGAAAGATTATTATCGATATGAGTTCAGTACCTACATAAATAAAAAACAGTGCACATCAGTGATGTTTTCTTCAAGCAATAAAACATTTTATCGTTGCGTATATGTTCGCCCTACGTGGTTCTTTGTTCTTTTTATTTGCAGCGCTTACGCACAGAAGCAAGTTGCAAAGAGTCAATAAATATTGAGCAATTGCTACACATCCGCCTCCAACTGGCGCAGGGCTCGCTCGATATTGACTGACATTCATTATCAAGCAAACCATGAGCCAGCTGTAGGCCGATTTGACGTGGTTGTGTAGCGACTGCTTAATATTCCCAGCGAAGCTCTCAAGTTCACAACAGGAAAAAAAGGAGAGGGATCCCAGACAAAGCTGCATAAATAGAGCTTGCTATCGGTTGCCGGGGCAATGTCGGCGGTTGATTGGACAGAGGTCTCAAAGTGATTGCTTCGTACTTGGGCTGGCACTGGCCGATAATTTCGGGCCACGTAGCAAACATAATATTTGGTCTCGGTTGTGTATAGGCTCCTAGGAGTTCGGCCCTACGTCGGGAAGTCGGCAAAATTTGTCGGGTCGACAACGTCGGCCTCTAAGAGGACGATGTCAATCCACAACCCCGGCCTAAGGTGTTTCAGCAAGGCCGTGCCCTGCAGTTCTGATCGGCATTCCTATGTAAGGCAGACATCCCGCCGACTTCGTTTCTCCCCTTGGGAAGTGGTTATAATATTGCGATTTAAGTTATTTCAGCAGGTTAATGCTTTTTTAGTATTGAAGAAAGTCACGCGTGTTCAACATAAAATATGGCTTAGTTCAAACTGTAGGAGCTCGGATGCATTCTTGATGCATTTTCGAGCCTTTTGCGGATATCGGGGACATAAAAGAAAGAAGCTTACTTTGTACTGCATGGTAAGAAGGCTAAAAAAAACAGGAACACGACAACAGTATGCGCACACATGTTCAAGCCTTCTGTTTTCGCCCTGTGAACGAAAAATAACGCAAAAAAAACAACTTCTCTAAGCCTCTGACCTTGTCAAGTTTACTGTGGTCCTGTCGGTCGTTGTGAAAATTTTATTAAAATCTGCCGCCTTTTCGGCCTTTTTGACAGATTCAGCAACTCAGGTATATTATAACAAAAGAGGAAAAATAGGACGGGTTGGGAGGTAATCGTCGTAGGTAGCGTTTTATTGACGCAAATAATAAATATATATATATATATATATATATATATATATATATATATATATATATATATATAACATATTTGTATACATGCGAAATTCCTCTCAGCGTAACACAGCTGCTGCGTTTGTCATTGCAATTCATGCATATATGAACATATATGAAGATAAATTAGGTCGTCTTTCAATTTCGCCAGTAGAAATTAAAAATCACCCCTTAGAAACCTCCCTCACATCAGGCAGTAGCTCCCAGATAACTGTCGATACCTTGCGTATTTTATTGGTTGTGTTAGCTAGAAATTCGACGGCAAATACCTGGGCAACCAATATATATATATATACAATATGATGCAGTGTAGCATTATGACTACCGCTAAGCTTTCAAGAAAATGATGCGACTTAGAAGTAAGGAAAAAGGTAAGTATTGACTTCAGGGTATTGCCTGAATATCGACGACACCAGCGGCTCATTACTGTGTGCCTATTCGCATCACCTACTTTTGAGTACCACTTTCGAGCCCTGAGGCTATGACGATATTATGACAGTTTAGGTTAATTGGCCATGATTTAAACATTTCTGAGAACAGCTTGACACAAAGAATAAAAGAACACGGAGAGACGTTGTCACCATGTAATAAATAATAAATATGTATCCCTAATAGCCCACCATTCTACACATCCAAGACCAATTGTCACCAGAGCAACAGGATTTGGGGAAGGAAACAACCAATCTTAGGCAGAGCTTGATTACTAGCGGCGTCGCAGTATTGCAGTCTATCGCCTCATCCAGTGTGCGCATGTCCTAAGAAAAATGCGTCGCGAATTCCTCGTACATGATGTGCACTCTTTCTTTCAAGAGATGGCATTAGCGTTGACAAGCATCATCAGATCGTCAAGGCTGGAAGGGGAGTTTCTGAACGTCAAAAGCACTAGCAAGCAGATGGAGCGTTTTGCCACAAGACTCCCGTGTCTTCGCCATCATCGCATGGTCGGCCGTGAAGAGACAACGGTTCTACAACTCCCCTAGAGAGGAGCTTGACGACGAGTGAGACTAATGAAGTCGAGGATGTTCCGGAGACCCTGCAGGGAGACGAGGTAGATGAAGAGTTACGGAGTCATTGACAAGGAGAGCGGGCTTCAACGGCTCCGGGGCCGCCGAGTCGGCGTAGCCATTCATATGGGTGGTATAGGACGTTTCTCGACACTCCTGGACTCGAGCTGTCCGACATGATGTGACTTGATGATGATGAATGTGAATTATCATTGCGCAAGGGCATCTATGGCCAAAAACCGCCGTGGAACAAGGTTTTTTTTTCTCAGGGTGGGGTCAAAGACACTTCCAAAGCATTGCACTCTAAACAAGACGGGCACCAGGAAAGGAAAGGCTTGTACCATTGTATCACCCATGGATACCCGGGAGGACTGAGGATCGAGCCCCGCGCTTCCCGCATGCGAGGCGGATGTTTAACCGCTACGCCACCACTGCGGTCCTACCTTCTGACTTCATGTGACTTCAGTGGGCTGTGTTAGGAGTATTAGCAGACAAAAGCATGCACAGATTACCTGGGGTCACGGAGGCGTAAACTTAGCGATGTGTCCTAAGGAAAAATGGCTGCTGAGGTCAATGATGTCGAAACCCATCGAAGAGAAGTTGTATGTAATCGTTAAGGCTGGGAGGTGACCGAGAAAATTCGGGGTCTAAGAAAGGCGAAAAGATTGCAATTAACAAGCTGAGCCTTGTTTGAAGGCGCAAAGTATGCCCATTGCGGTGAAAGGCAGGTGCTGAGCTCCCTCTATCGATGTAGCATTCGCGGTAAGTGTGGCCTTGAGGTGGGTGTACAGATATTCCACTAGACAGTTTGTCTGGGGGCAGTACACTGGTTCTCTTGTGAGTCGTGCCGAGAAAACAAAAGAGCTAGCTCTACGACGAGGCATGACTCGAACTGTCTGTCACAATCCGTGATGACGGTAGACCGACATCCAAGCGGGCCCTCTGATCAAAAAAGGAAAGCAGACGTGAAGGTGGCCGCGGAAATATCGGGGAGCGGTGTTGCTTCAGGCCAACGGGGGTACCTGCACGCGTAGGTAAGCATCCGTTAGCTTTGCAGAGTGTATGCTGTCCAACAACTTCATTTTGGACCATATAAAAGCAGGATTCAGGTGAAAGAATGTTGCTTGCGGAGTTGAGTGGCGGTGTATTTTGCTCGTGGGCAAGGTGTTCATGCGCGCACCCAATCATGAACACCAGTATTCATATCCGTTTACACTTAGCGAGACGCAATGAGCTCTTGCGTCGTAGGGATCTCAGGCTGGCCCAAGTTGGGCAGAGTCAAAGATTGCGAAAAGGCTCAGGCACAAATGGTCTTGCAAAACCCGCGGAGCAATGGGATATGATACCGGTACCTTGCGTATGGAATTTTAGGAGTTGCAGAGGGCTGAGGAACTTTTCGTCGAGTTTATGTTATTTAGAGACGGTCATCACCTGCGTCAGGACGTTGCACTCAGTAAGAGGCGAATGCAAGACCTTGGAGAAGTTGTATGCAGTATCAGGGGCAGAGATGCATGGCGAGAACCTCTCGAACAAACTCACTTCAACTGTTCTGGGTAATACTCATGCACTTGAAAAGCGAAAGGCTGCTATGCACCTTCAGTGGGCTGTTGGATTGCTCCGATAGCAGTACTGGAAGCGTCTGTCACGATTGCTAGGTGAATGTCTTGGGTACGTTGTGCAAGCTGGTATGCGTCATCCAGGGCTTGACTCCGACAAACGCAGTAGATGCATTGCCGCCGTAAAGATGAGGATGCGACTTATTCGTTGCCCTAAACAGACGAACAATGGGATCGAACAAGGATGCGCATTTGCTGACAAAGCTTTGGTACTACACTATGACGAGGAACTGGCGTTTTGAAGTAAAAGAGGCTTATTGCAGAAAATACGCAACCGCAGCACGTTTATGTGTGAGGTCAAATGCCAATTGCGCCGACGTGGTGACCACAGAGTTCAGGAGAAGCACGCCGAACTCGCTCTAATCACTGTTGATGGTTGAGCCATGAGCAGGGAGTCGGTCAAACAAATTTCCTTGAACGTAAAGTTCCATTCGATAGGCATCCTCGCCGCAAGAATATTGTCTACGTAAACAAAAATGAAGGGCAGACAGCAGATGTTTGCAATGAAATGTTGAAAAGACCGCAGCTTTGTGGAGGCCCAGCCGCGTACGCAGGAATTCAAACAGGCTTAAAGATAGGCGATGGGTGTCTTCGGGAGAGTTTCTTTCTCGTTTAGATTTTCGAGCTAGGCGCGGGCGAAGTCGATCTTCAGAAATATGGTCTGGCCATTCAGAGCTGCGGGGAGGTCCTCGATATGTGACAGTGGGTAGCGGTAAGGGATGCTGCGGGAGTTCACAAAGCGGCAGCACCACAAGGTTGCTATTCCTTGCACATTTTGGGGATCACGTCCGGTGGAAACGCCCAACTCCTCGAGGACGTTCAAATAATTATAAGCTCGAGAATGTGCTCAAATTTCGCGGGAAGGTTTCATAGGTTGTCCGATTTCCAGGCGATGTGGGCGGAAAAAGACAGGCATGCCGGTGATTATCATATTAGGATGCACCTCACTTCGGACATGTAGAGTCCAGTACGGTGGGCTATGAGCTTAGAAAATTTCCGCAGCATAGGCCAAACGGTGGATTGACGACATATGCACAGAACGGAGCCTTGTGATAGATTGCCTGCACAGCACGACCGTGGGAAGAGAGGTGAGTGCCTCAACCCAAAAGCAGACCCATGACGTCGAGAGGGATAGCATATTTGCTATAAAGGAGAAAGGAATGGGAGGGCACAACCAATTTTATTACCCTCCATCTTGGATTCGAGAAACCGAAGCTATGCCACCATTTCGTCCCCTGACGTCATACTGAGGGAGGAAGGGGGGAAAGATGGGAGGGCACAACCAATTTGAATGGCTGCGATTTTCGATTCGAGAAACCAAAACTAAGCAGCCATTTCGTCCCCTGACGTACTACTCACATTGTTCTGCCTCTATCCACCATATTGGACAGTGACGTTATTAGCACGTGGCTGGTGGTTGTTTCTACAGTGCTATTGTAGACGGTACAAGTCGCAGTGCGAGATGTGTTGTTTTCTAGTTGCTGCCACAGATGGCGCCGTGATCTCATGGTGGTAGCAGACCCCACGATATCTCTAAACGTCATGAGTAAGACCTAACGCTCTTAAAATTAGGCAACTGGGCTTTCAGCCTGGCTGAGTCGTCTCCGGTAGGAATCGGCCATCCGGGTTCCTGCCAAGGAACACGATAGCAAGTGAGTTGTCACTTAACGGTGGCGGTAGAAGCACAGCAGTGGCCTGGATGGTGAGGTGGTCTAACGGTGGTACTGCGAAACAGCAGTAGAATAGGTGCGCCGTCGCTGACGCCGTCAATACCTGCTGCGGTCTCGCGGCTTTGTGGGAGAGGTCAGCTGACCTAGGGGATGTAAAAGCTGATCGACAAAAGCTGACGCAACCGTTTTGCCCTTGATGTGAAGGGAAAAGTGCCTGAGAGCAGCTGACTGTTGCCAACTGTGGACAGGAGTTTCCATTCAGTGTGATCTCGTCTGTGAATTCGGAGAGTTTAGAGAGATCTGTAGTGAATGCAACGGCCATACTTACCGGTACGGTCGCCGCAAGCCGCTGGAGGAGCAAGAGTGTCATCCATCCTCTGGACGCGTGCGTCGAAGCTACGTGATGAGAAGCATACGTTGGCTCTGGCGGCTGCCATTAAGCTGTTTTACTGATGCAAACTGTTGATTGCATGAGTGCTCCGACAGTGCGGTGAGCTCGAAGAACACCAAATCGAGGCGGTCGTTCGGATCCGCCGGGAGTTGAAACAAAACAGGGACAGGGGGGGGGGGGCGGTGTCTTGAACTGATAAAATGTCAATAGATCGATGTTGGTCCGTGAAGATATAGTGCAAGTAACAAGAAATAGGTTTGGTTTATGTTTTATGGAGGTTTAACGTCCCAAAGCGACTCAAGCTATGAGGGACGCCGTAGTGAAGGGCTCCGGAAATTTCGGCCACCTGCGGTTCTTTAACGTGCACTGACGTCGTACAGCACACGGGCCACTAGAATTTCGCCTCCATAAAAATTAGACCGCCGCGGTACGGATCGAACCCGCGTCTTTCGGATAAGCAGCCGAGCGCCCAAACCACTTAGTCACAGCGGCGGCCACTAACAACTATGAATAAGCATATATATACAATGTCAGAGATATTTTGTTATTCTTCTAAGGGTTCGTTTTCTGTTCGGCTGTAATGCAGGCAGGGGCTTATTATTTTCATCCTCTTTAGGTTGCCCCAACCTAACAAAAGCCACGTCGGGCGCTGGTGGAAAGCATAGGAGGATATAAAGAAGACCGGGCGACAGGCTGGCTCATCAGTTCGGTGGCTGTGCATTGTACGCACGGCTCGATCTAAAGCGCCTCCTTCTACTTCTGCAGGTGACCGATTTAGTAATTGTTTTTTTAAATGTCCTTTCTGTGCACCACTACCAAACCGATTGTGTTTTTGTATGTTTTGAATTGCTGTAGGTGGACTGTGTAGAGAATGGGTGGAAAAGATTATGCTAAAGAGATAAAGGAACGGTCTTAACAGCAAGAAGCCTTCAAACGAGACATGCGCACTGAGTTGAGATAAATCAAAGTTAGTGCAAAATATTGTGTTGTTAGATGTGAGGAAGTTAGCGAATTAAGAAAACAATTTAAATCCTTGAGGGATGTGATTCAACAGATAATTAAAGAAACTGAAACACTGAAGGATGAAAATCGAAAGGTGTCACAAAAGATCGAATAAATTGAGCATTACAAAAAAATGAACACCCTTGAAATCAAGGACATTCCAAAAACATGCAAAACAGATGACACCTTTATTACGGTACGTTAACCCCTTAATGAAGGTATTTAAGAAAGTGCCATTGAATCAAGTCACTGGGTCCCGACGCAGAAAGCAGATGTCCACAACATTGTGGATTGCTGCGTTGGACGAACGATGCGCGATGAAGTCCTCGCCGAGCCAGAAAGAAATGGGTGACATGTTAAGAGCTCGGTGTGGATTCTAAAAACTCTGTGTATGTAAATGAACACTTGACACAAAAAAATAAACGTGAAACTGCTTGCGGCGGCGCGCAAGAAAAAATCCTAGGTAAACTGGCAGTTCCTCTGAACTTCAAAAGGGCGGGCGTTGGCACGGCGCCGGCACTTCAACGATTATTTAGCAAAAATGGCATCCGAGAGTGAATAGGCACTTAGGAACTTTTTCACTGCTTTGAAAATAAATCATTTTGAAAGTACCATCGATCAGCAACTCTTATTATGACATATCTCCCTTCAATGAAGAAATTGTAGGTTTAAGGCTTCTACACCTCGAATATTAACGCCAGTAGTATAAAGAACAAAGTTGACGAGATAGAGGACCTGGTGGCATCAAAAAAAATTAAATTTGACATTGAGCGTTTCACAGAAACGTGGCTATCCCTAAATAATTCCATGCCTTTTTTAATGGTTATCGCTTGCAGCACTTAACTAGAATCAATCAAAGGTGAGGAGGTGTTACTATCTTTTCTTAACAGAAAGAATACGATTTACCGTAGTGGGCAAATTCTCCACAGTTACTGACGGCGTGGAATGCCTTACAGTACATGCAGGGGGGCCATTGTATCGGTTGTCTATAGACCTCCTACTGGCGACAAAGAAAAGTTTTGCAGCCTTTTGAATGCAGTGCTCTCGCTTGCCTGCGTTAGTAATGAACCTTTGATAATAATGGGAGTTGTAAACATAGGCATGAGCTCACCCGATACATGGGCGTGGGAACTGAAATCACTTCTAGCTTGTCACTCCTGCGCAAACCTTGTTGCATTTCCAACCGGAGTCACAGAGAACAGTGCCACTTCAATTGACATCTCCACTGCAAAAAATAAATGTTGAGGATATTATTGCAGGTGTGCTTGTAATTGACATAAGTGCTTGTAATTGGCCCCTATTTTGTAGCGATAGCTACATTACGGCAGCATTTAGAGCCTTCAGCGTGACCGCCTCCCGCCGCCACAGCGCCGCCTCCCTGTGGATGCACCGTTAACCTATGGCTGCACTGCCACTCTGTCGCTGCGCCACCATCCCGTGGCTGCGCCGTTACGCTGTGACGTGATTGGTCATATGATGCGTAGCAGCTGCCGGCGGCGCGGCGCCGTGGCTGATCGCGTGGTTTGTTCCATGGTTCGTCACGTGACAAGCCACGTGGTGCGGAGCAGCTGCTGCTGCCAGCGGCGCGGCGCAGCGGCAAAACCGAGCTGCGAAAGCTATATGCATGCGCCGCGTCAAGTGGGACGAAGATGAAAAATGAACGACCACGAAACGGAGCGGCGGAAGACTGACTCTGCAACTCAACTGAGAAAGTTCCACTCGGACAGCTGTAGCTATCGCGTCACTCCGGGTTTAACCAGAGCTAAACCATCGCCAATTTTTTATTACGAATTTCACAACATACAACCTTGCTTCCCGTGCGCCTTTTTGCGGCCGAATGATAAACAAGTGTTTGTCAAAACACTTTCGGGAATCAATGCAGTGACAGACTCGCAGCCAATCTACAACGAACGCCAAGTTAATACAGCTTTTGACACCTTTCTTTCAAACATAAAAAGTTCCTACGACGCGGCTTTCCTGTTACGGAGTGTACAAAGTTAAAATAAGAAGGTATGAAAACCTTGCATAGATTGTGATCTATATTATGGCATAAAAAAGAAAAACTCGACATATATTTTTATAAGAGCAAGAGATCAAGAACAGTTTGCAGGTTATAAAAATTCGGGAACTAATTTCAAAATGAGCTGAAGAAAGCTAAAAAAACAGTACTATGAACAGCTGTTCTCGGATATATGCAGTGAACCAAAACTGATATGGGATGCTGTGAATAAAATAACAAGTAGAAAGCCAAGTATCAGGTCAACAACACCATACCCGAAGAAAAGCCAAATAAAGTATGAACGAAAGTTTCCTGCAAGCTGGTTCATGTGCTCGAAGAGTCCGTAATGAAAGTGTGGCTCATGCATTCGACATCACATCAGTGACTAGCACTACCTTCATGCAGCCCACAGATAGCGCAGAGATATCGAATTTAATAGACAAACTGAAAAGTACTGCCTCGCGCGCACGCGACGGAATTCTACCCGGAGTCGATAAAACGCGTCTCAAGCAAAATACATGAAGTTTCACCTTACGTTGTTAACATGTCAATATCTTCAGGAAATTTTTTTGAGGCCTTAAAAACTGGGCGAGTGACACCAATTTATAAAGGCGGTGCGAAGGATCTAGTCTCAAATTACCGAGCAATATCTGTCCTGAATATATTCTCAATGCTTTTTGGAAGTGTGAAGTTTGACAGGCTGTGGTCTCTTTTTGTTGAATAGATGTGATCTCAAAGTGCCAATATGGCTTCCAGAAAAATAGGTCGGCCGATAAAGTCCTTTTTAGTGTCAAAGAGAAAATAGTTGAAAAGCTTACACTCGGGTGAAGTGTTACATGCGGACTTTTTAGATTTAGGAAAGACTTTCATCTCAATTGATCATAAAATGCTATTACGGAAACTAGAACTCTACGGGATGCCTGGAATTGCTGGTGATTTAATAAAAAGGTATTTAACGAATCGAAGCCAATTTGTTCGGGTAAACTTTATTTCTCTTGACATTTTGCCTTTAACAAATGGTGTACCTCAGGGCTCATAACTAGGCCCACTATTCTTCCTTATATAGGTAAATTACATTGTAAGAATACCTGACACACCAGACTTGGCATTGTATGCCGATGATACCAATGTATTTTTTACATCTAATGACATTTCCAAACTTGCTTTCAGCGCAAATACTCATCTAAATCGTCTGTCAGAATGGCTCAGCAAAAACAGCCCAGAACTCAATACAGCAAAAACAACATATATTTTATTCAGGCTTCGTAACAACAGCATGCACAGTCACATTAGCTTATATTTTAATGACACCAAAATCACCAGTTTTATGGAAATTGTTAGGTGAAAGCTTTGATGAACATTTATCTAACGGTTCACATATAAGCCGTTTATGCAATGCAAATCCGTCGGTATTATTGATATAACGGCCCACCTAATTCCTCTTTGGCTCAAACAAGAGTTATACTATGCCCTTTTTTATTCAAACCTCTGCTATGGGATCTTGGTGCGGAAAACAAGAAAAACAACAAACTGCAACCAGCTAGTTCTTTTACAAAAATGCATTCTTCTTATATACAGCAATTACCATAGCCGTTACGCAGATCTTGCAGCAGCTTCATTATTAAAATGTTAGCACTTCTTCCCGCAGACAAAATCTGTATAAGAAGCTTCTGCTTACAGTACACAAACAGAAATTATTCTCTAAAACATCCAATCCAGATACTCCTCGACACATTCTACTGCGAAACATCAGGCACATGCCGAAAACAAGAACCAATTATGAAAAGCAGCCATTCTTACATAAGTCAACAGAAACATTAAACAAGGTTGACGAACTGTTAGATTTAAGCGCTTCATTGGGTAGTTTCAAAAAAAGAGCTTATCGCATTGCTACTAGCCGATGTTGTTTCTATTTTTCAATCGCTGTAATTCTGTTTCTTTTCTGTTTGTTTGTATGAACGTTTTCAGTTCACAAAATGCATATATAGACCACAGTTGTGCAATGTTTTCATTCTGGCTGTGTAATGTGTATTACATGCAAGTGTATTCTGTGTGTACTTATGTAAATTCTGTGCTTATTTCCTTTAGTTATCACTGCTGTCGAAACTGTTTACTGTAGGGGGCTGGGATCTTTCGATGAGTTTGTGGTAACTGATTAATGCGAAAGGATTACTAGGCTGCGTCCGCACCGGAGGTGTCTTCAGAATGTGACCGCATAATGTGTCGCCGGATGTGACGTCATCAGTCGTGATCTGCAGAGTGATGTGGTGAAGTATAAACATCTGAATAAATAATATGACGTCAGCGTAACTGGTCATCGATCATTAACTTTTAATTAATGACACCCATTAATGATAGGAAATAATGCATTCAATGATGGCACTAAAGAAGTTAATTATTACCACTAACTAAATGCGCTAATAATGGTAGTAATTGACAGTGATAACGAGATTTTAAATACGTTGATTAAGGGGGATATTTAGTGAAGTCAAATGACGTCATAAGAGCGTAACGTCATCCTTACGTGTGATGACAAAATGCCTGAAACCAGAGTACAGAAAGAAATAAGCACACATCGTCGAGTGCTAGCATCGGAGATGGAAGTGTGGCGGTCGGATATTTACGGAATGGGTAAGTATGTGTACAAAGGCGTCGGCTATGAGCCAGCAACGTCGCTTCAAACGCTAATGATTTCGAATTTCTCTGATTCAATCTGTGCAGAAATCTTTTTCCTTATCTTGAGAGGTATAATACCATTTCAGAAGGTTTTGTAATGTGGCTCAATGGGTGGTGTGGCTAGAGCGGTTGATGAAACTGACTGGAGTGTACCTTTGCCATGTTAACTTGTCTTATCGAGATATAGCTGACATTGCGAGGTATTAGTTCGCGATTTAAAACTAGCAAATTGAAATTACTCAATAACTTTATGAGCTGAGCATTTAGATACATTGTAAGCAATTGCAATGAAAATTCGTTGTTCTGAGCGAATAAATGTGCACAACGCTGCATGTTTGGCCACTTGAACCAGATGGAGGGTTCTGGCATAATACCATGTACAAGGTACTATAGCTAAATGTAAACAAGGTGTTATAAAGCACCACGTACATAAGGTGACACAAGCCTCTTCAGCATAATGCTCACCTTCTGACCTTCAGACTTGCCAGCAGTGCCAGCTGGAGTGGCAACAAGTCTTGGTCGTGCCACTGAGCCACTGCAGTAACATGGGACACTGCAGCAGCGTCCTGTTATCGTTGTGCTCATGCTGTTGCGCGAGCTGAGCTGATACTTGCTGCGACGTTGGTGGAGCTAGGCTAATTGTATTGTGGGGATCCTGAGGTCGGCGCCGAGAACTATGAGGTGCGAATGCGCGCAGCCGCTTCTTGGTGGGTCTAATTGTCCTCCACCATCTCCATAACGATGAGTCTTCGTTTTTCATCTTAGGGCAGTCCTTAGCAGTTGCTTCGTGGGCACCCTAGCAGTTGGCGCACTTTATAGTCTTCGTTGTGCAGGTATCATGCGTGTGCATACAACCGCATCGACAGCAGGATACCTCGTTTTTGCAAACAGCACCCACATTTCCAATCTTGTTGCACTTCTGGCACTGAACAGGCCTTGAAACACACAGGTGGACAGGATGTCTTGTATAGCCAACCTTGACGTGGGACGCGAGGGAGTCAGCATCAAAAACTAACTTGACACACTTGGAGCGGCCGGAACGATAAATGTCAACTGTGCGCCCTATATTTTATCAACGTCCGGAGGTCCTGGTCATCTATCTCCGAGTGAATATAAGTGATAACTCCAGTCCGCTTCCTGTGTGAAACGTACCTTGTAGCGGACCGTCATGCCACCGAGGACACCAGTTTTGTTCAGCTTGCCTACTGATGCCCGAGATGTAACATCTATGGTCAGGGCATCCTCCCATGCATTAATTCTGACTTCACAGGCTTGTGCCGGAAACACTCCGTCCAAAAACTGGGTTAGCTGCTATCTGTAATTGGTGTTCAGATTATCCGTCTCGGTTGTAGGAACGAATTCGGCCACAGAGAAAGCTACTGGCTTGTCAACAGTCTTCGTAAGAAACTCACCCGCCGTTGACCTCCGGCACAACTTCCTTGTCAGGCGGCGCGGCTCAACAAGCGCGAAGCTGCTGCTGTCAGTTTACATCTTTTTATCTCTGTCACCGTCAATTCATCAGACAAATCTGGAAGCTCCACATTTGGAGCCGGATTTGGAGCCAGCACGCTGGCCTACATGCGCCTTACGCTACTGTTGCACATGCAGGTCTTTTTTACGCTCTGAACATCGGCTGTTTTCGGTCAGGGGGCGGCGTTCCCTAACTTCAAGCCATTTTCACTGGCCGCACATGGATGGAACGCGATGACCAGCGTCGACAAAAGTGGATCACCTGTAATCAACGTTTCCAAGCTTCAGCCGGACACTGATTTCATCGACAGTGGGCCACCAATCTTCAAGCAACGGGAGTCATGTGACCACGTGAAAATCTACTTAAACCCGCGGCGTTTTGGCTACGTGGGATTTGGAGCCGGCATGCTAGCAGACATGCACCTTACGCTACTGTTGCACATGCAGGTTGGTTCTGGCTATCCTATTACTATACGTAAATCTTGGCACGTGTTGCCGGCTCCACTCACGCCAAGTGATATTGTTTGTTATATTAAACAGGTACATGCCTCGGTACGTCTCAAGCGTTTTCGCTTGATTGTGAATCGGGTGTTGTATCTGGTACTGCTACTACTACTTTCCGGAGATATTGAGCTTAATCCTGGTTCCTCTCACTGCAAGCGAGATAGAACTGCTCAAGAGTTTCTAAAGTGGTCAAGCAGCTATCATGGCTAAGTTGGATACGATTGATACAAGGATCGCGAAGCATGACACCTTTATAGGTGATATAAGCAGTAAACTCGATAAAGCTAGTAGACAGATTGAAGCGCTTGATAAATTGGTCGTAGAACAGGGAAATAAAATTAAACACATAACTCAAGTTAACCATTTGTAGAGCAGGAATACTGATCTTGAAAATCGATGTCGGCGGCAAAATCTTGTGTTTTCTTTTGTTGAAGACGACAAACAATTAGAAACATGGGAAGAATCTGAGAATCTAGTCAAAAGCATCTGTCTGTCAGAGCTAGGAATTGAACTGACAACAGTGCAAAGGACGCATCGTGTCGGTCGTTACAGTGGTGAAACTAGGCGACCTATAATTGTAAATTTCGCTTCCTTTAAAGAAAAGCAGGAAGTTTTGGGCAGAGCGAAAAAGTTTAAGGGTTCTTCCTATAGCGTGGATCAAGATTACTCGTTGGAGACGCCAAATGTGCGAAAGCGATTGTGTGAATACGCAAAACTCCTAGGAGCAGAAAAAAGTAAGATTAAACTAAACTACAATAAACTTATCATTGACAGAAAGGCTTTCAGGTGAGACAAAGAAAAACAGGTGGTTCTTCCCGCCGTGATACGATGACGCCCCAGTGTGATAAAGAAAAGCCTCCGACGCGACTTAGTTGCTGTAGTGATTAACTGCAGAACCATAGTAAATAAAGTTAAGTTTTCCAGTCTACTTGAGTCAGTAAATGCAGACATACTTTTTGGTACGGAATCATGGTTAGATGCATCAATTCATGATAGTGAGGTGTTCCCCAAAGAATTCATTGCTTATCGTAAATACAGGTCCCGCTTTGGGGGGGGGGTCTTTCTGATGATACATTCCTCTAAGATCATCCATACTGGACATCGATTCCCACTATACTGAATCAATATGGTGTACACTCACGCTACATGAAGGCTCGTCATACGCTATCGGATCATTTCACCGCCCACCTAATTCGCATCTAAAGACGTTGCAATCATTTTATGAAATTAATTGCGAGGTTTCTAAGCAATACTGCTCACGGGTGATTTCAATTTGCAGGATTTGCATTGGTATGATGGCATTTGTGTAAGCTCAACAAGTACTGCCGTCAATACAGAAATGAAGAACATCATGGATAGCTTTGGCTTATACAGTATGTTCAGGAACCAACTATGGATAAAAGTGTTCTAGATCTTTTCTTTTCGAACTCTCTGGATCGAGTTAATGCTGTCCATGTTGTTTCGGGTATCAGTGATCATCATGCTGTCTTTGCATATATAAAAGCTGAGCATAATAGGGAAAACAAATGTGAATCTAGGCGTGTCTTATTTCACGACAAAGGTGACTTCACTAAAATTTCCGAAAAACTACTAGATCACTTGCCCGTTTTTCAGTGCTTTTTTGATGAGTGTTAAGTGCACGAATTATGGCGTTTATTTGTGATGAAACTTTTCGAACTTAGGGATGCACACGTACCAAGTATAGACTCATCTAGGCTGAAAAAGCCTAAAAAGCCATGGGTGACGTCCAGTATTGTCAGAATTATAAGAAAACGAAGGCGCCCGTATCTCAAATTTAGGAGAACAAAGAGTGGCGATCACTTCGCAAGATTGCTTGTACTAACGCGAGAGCACAATTTAAAACTCAAAATTGCGAAAGAACAATATTTTAAAACTGTAGATGTTAAAATGAAGAAAAATCCTAAACTTTTTTGGCACTATACATAAGGATGTGTGGGACAGCCTCAGCTGGAATAGTTGAAATCACTTTTAATAATCAGATCATATCAGATGACACAGAAAAAGCAACTTGTTTTAATAACTACTTTCAATCTGTTTTCGCGCATAAGGATAAGAGTAGTCGGCGACAGTGCACAATTTATGCACCGTTAATGCAACCAGTTGAAATAAATGTAAGAGGAATAGTAGCGCTCCTATAGAATATAGACGAAACAAAGGCATGCGGTCCGGACTGCATATCACCCCGTTTACTAAAGTGCTGTGCGCATCCTATTTCACCATATCTTTATCTTATTTATACAAGATCTTTGGATACAGGCTACTTACCCGATGACTGGAAGATAGCTCATGTTGTCCCAGTTCATAAAGGCGGATCAAGAAAGGACGTCTCGAATTACAGACCTATTTCTCTAACATCAATTTCATGCAAAATCTTCGAACATATGTTATACACAGCTATAAAGAATCACTTTGGTGAAAAACGACTTATTAATAAAAGAACAACATGGGTTCGGGAAAGGTCTGTCTTATACGACACAACTTGCAGAATTTTATCATGGACTTGCATCTGAAGTTGACGACGGGCGGCAGATAGACTTAATAATTTTGGATTTTTGGAAGGCCTTTGACACTGTGTCACACCCACTACTTATCTATAAATTAGAGATGTTAAACTTAAAGACAGTTGAAATAACGTGGATTGAAAATTATTTGTCTAACTGCCGCCAATGTGTAGCTCTGAATGGCAATGCCTCAGATTGTGCTGAAGTGACATCAGGTGTTCGTCAAGGATCGGTCATGGGGCCGCTCCTGTTCTTGGTGTACATAAATGATATTTTATTTCATATTTCATCAAGTGTACGTCTGTTTGCAGATGACTGTATTTTGTATAAAAAATTAACACTGCATGTCATGCTCTTCAATTCCAAACTGATTTAACGCTAATCTAGGCTTGGTGTTTGAAATGAAAAATGTATTTGAATAGAGCAAAATGTGCCCACCTTTGCTTTTCATGAAAAAAAGATCGAGATTCTGGCTCAGTATCACATAAATAATGCAATAGTTAGTGAGCAATGCACATATAAATATTTAGGTGTTAAAATGCCGGATGACTGTTCATGGAGTGTACATGTAGATCACGTGTTTAGCAATGCTGGTAGGGCGTGGAATTTCCTTCGACGTAATTTAAAGTGTTCGCAACAAAACCTCAAGAAAACGGCTTTCATGTCGTATGTGCGACATATCATTGAATATGCCTGTGTTTTATGGGACCCTGCGCAGCAATCCTTGATTTACAAGCTGCAGAGAATCCAAAACAGGGCAGCAAGGTTTGCCTTGGGAACGTACGGGCGAAGAGTTAGCTGTACGGAAATGAAAAATTATTTGCAATGAGAATCACTTGCTTCTCGTAGAAGGAAGTTAAGGATAAAATGATTCTACTGAATATTTCGCACTAGAACCGGCATAAATTGGAAAATGTATTTTAAACATCCTTTTTATGTTTCAAAACGACATGATCATTCTTGCAAAATTTGAGAGTACCGTGCCAGGACAAACTTGCTTGCCAATTCATTTTTTGTCAAGACTGTGCAACAGTGGAATCAGTTATCGTAAGTGCAAGTGTGCTCTGATAATGAAGATGTGTTTTTTGCAAATTTGTAACCCCCCGGGTGTAACGCCTTCGGGCAATGCGGGGTAATTATTTAGCAAAGAATAAAGAAAGAATGAATCAGCGACGTTCATGGCACTGGAGTTGCCAGCTGCAAGAGCCGCAGTCTGCTCGGCGGCGACGACGAGAGTGCACAGGGAATGTACGCCCGCCATCCCGAAGGATGACGAGTACACGGTTCACGCACAGAAGTAAAAAACTGCAGTAAAGTGGAAGAGCTGCAGAAAAGGGCATGATCGGCTGCGGCGAGAGCATGCTCTCCTGCAGTGGCCAGTGAAGCCGACCTGTTCGCGCTGCCGGTGGTTTGAATGCCACTCGGGGCAATGTTAATTTTGAAGGAGGGCAAGAATTTGGGCCTGTTGGAAGTTGGCACAGATTCATAATGCATGCTTAAGTGCAAAAAGTCGAACATACAGAAGAAAGGCCGCATCTGACAAGCACTTCTGGCAACAAAAGCGTTAATTTTCACGATCAGAATAAATAATAGTCAGGAAAAAAGAACAAAAATAATCATAAAAAGAAAAAGAAAGGCGCCAAGGAACAAGTGAGAAAGCGATGATAAGCTGTTACTATCCAAAAGTTCATGTTTTCTCCCCAATTGCAGAATAGATGGTTCTCTGACACAGCGTCCTGTCTTGGCAATAAATGTGGTGCACCTCCACAATACTTCTCCTCTTAACGAAATGCGCAATGTTTATCGCATTTCGCTCCAGATGAGCACTGCGCGATTTTTCTTCCAGGTTTTTCTGTATATGACATGCAAGGTGCGTGCCCGTGCCATTTACTGATGCTATGCGGTGTTCTGCGAGGCGCGTATTGTTGCAGCGACCAGTTTGGCCGGCTTGTTTGAGCGTGCAGGGCTGTGTATATCGGCTAAGCAGGTCGCTGCATCAAAATGCGCCTCGCAGAACACCGCAGAGCATTAATGATTGGACCGGCCACGCACCTTCACGTCATGTACAAAAACGCAGCGAACAAGACAAATGCTGCCAAGCTCATCAGTAGCGAACTACGATAACCTTGTGCATAGGCTTCAGAGGACAGGAGATATTGTGGCGGCGTACCATTTTGCCAAGACAGGAGTTTGTACCAGCGAAACATATATTCTGCTATCAGGGAAAGAACTTGAATTTTTGGATAGTAACGGCTAATCAGTGACGCTTGTCGCGTGTGGCCTTTCTGCCATGCGCTCGTTTTTTGAGCTTGTGCAACCATTATCAATATTTGTTTTCTTTATTCAATGTCGACCTTCAGCTATTGGACGGGTTTTGTAGCTTTGGTCGTTAAATAGATCTTTTAGTCTAAAATATTTTATGAAATTACATGCGCCAACTTCTGAGGCTGGAGAAGCTGAAAAAAAGGGATATACTGCACACCTCCTGCAGCTCGAGATTAGGCGAAAAATCAATGAAAAAAATTGGTGGTGGTTTCGCTCTCGTTAGACCTGGAGTGACGAGATAGCTGCAGCTTGCGGAGTGGAACATGATCACGTGACCAAACACGTAACGAGCCACGTGATGAACCACAGCGCTGAGCCGCCGGCAGCTGCTCCGCCCCACGTGACCAACCACGTGACAGCGTGGCGGCGCAGCCACAGGGAAGCGGCGCCGCCACGCTGAAGGCTTGAAATGTTACGGTAATGCAGCTATCGCTACAAAAAGTAAAGATTCAGGACGGTGAATCCTGCAGCTGCAACTGGTACCGGAGTAGCATGCTCTGTAGACCGACATAGTTTGCGAGCAGCTAACGTTGGGCCAGGTCTGTTCCCCGTGACTCCGCGGCGACAGCTGCCATTCCTTGTGTCGAAGCTTTCGTATGCTGCAGCTCAAATGCTGCCTGTTCAGCAAGAGCCAATCCCTCGGCCACGGCGACAGTATGTACTGTGACTGCTGCAACAGTTTCTCTCTGGTCCGAGTAGAAAAGGAGCTTAAACTGCAAACTTCAACTCCTAATGAATGAAATGGGTTGGTTTCACTTTACGCTAAACGTTACGCACTGAGGAATGCAGAACCAAGCCCCACAAGGCATGGTTGTAATCACGTTCATCAGACATTCAGCAGTGAATGTCTATAGATTATGTTACATGTGGCAGCCTCTGCTGCGCACAATGTAGTACATGCTCTCTACGCCTGCCTGATTGTTGCCCTCGATGAGCCTTTCGACGGTGCCGTTGTGTCACTGGTGGAACTCGAAGTCCTGACGGCTGCGCGCCTCCGTCAAGCCAGCGTTGAGCCGAGTTTCCACCAGTTGTTGGTTCATCGTCTCTTCAGTGCAGTGGCTCCTCCTCACCAGGCGTGAAGATCATTGGCTTGGCACCGGCTGTGGAAACTGCGGAAACAATCAGAGTGGAAACTGCGCTTATCATTCAATACATCATGGTGTGCAATTAAAAAATTGCTCTTTACAATGTCCGACAGGACTATTGATGCAAACACAAGACATTCGGCAAGCCAATAGATGACCTCAGAGCCCCCACTTCAGTAGCACGACACTTGCGCAAGCTGAAAATGCCCAATTAGAAGCACAGTTTTGTGACGATGGTTAAATGGCTGTGGTTACACGTGGTTCCCTACAAATCATACTAAGCCCAGTAGCACAAATGGGGCTCTGAACGGGGGGCACCTGTTGGGCCGGCCCGGGCTGCACTGGGGGCCCGACGTGGGATGTGCGCGAGATTTGGAACTCGGCATCGGGAGGGATCAAGAAGGGCAGCCCAGTGGGCTTGCTGCATAGCAGCAGCAGAAGGACCCTATGGTCTGCATACATACAAACGTTAAGGGAGTCTTTCCTGTGTTCTTTGTGGGACCTAGACGGGCAGTAGTGGGCTTCTCAGAGGGTATCTGCAAGGGGCTAAGGTGGCAGTGCCGTGGGGACCCACATGGCTACCGCATGCAACGACCACAGGCAAAACCATCCAATTTCGCTTCTGAACCAGTTTTGCTCAGTACAATCGCTCCCCTGCCCTATTTTGTTCCCCGATTAGAGACGGCTGCTACGCGTCACACGGATTCACCTGATTACACCCTGAGAGTGGGGATCTTTTGCCCATCGGACCAGAAACACGAGTTCTGAGATGTCTATTGGACCGTCATAGGTGTGGCGCGGCCACAATTACAGTAATCAGAAAGTAGAAAAATAAAATAGTAGGCATTGCTTGCATGACTATCCTACTTTATTTACAGAATTTTCCGCACCACCGATGCGATATGTTTGTTCAAGGCTTTCGGCCATTCCTCTCAAGAGGTTTTTCGATGGCATGCCCGCACGTATACACTATACGCCTCTGTAAAGACACAATACAAATAATAAAACAATTTACAGTCATGTCACCAAGAAAGAGGAGAAATTTTGATATGCATCTGAAAGAAAATTTTGTAATATTTTCTCTCCTCCGGCGCTTAGGCCCCCTCACCGCTGTACAAGTTACAAATGGCTGGCTAAAGAAAGAAGCTCAACTGTTCGAAAGTATCCATTGAAGCAGAGGATCTAACCGAGGCCGAGGGAACAGATAAACAGAATGATTTCAAATGCGCACATTCTTCATGGCACCACGACGTCTCTGTCATAAAATCATTCTTTACCATTGTGGCATCCACGGTCCAACCGTCTGTAAATGTTTATGTTCTCCACTCATGCTTTTGGAGCGACGACCTTCATCACTAAGACAGACAATAGCGGTTCACCATCCTTGCACTCGACGTGCGCGCAGGGTGGCGTTGTCATCTTCGATCGTAGATTCGTCAAGTAAACACGAGCAATCAACGAGGATTAGCGAGTGTCAGAAAATGTTTTCGCGGCTTCTTCCCTCGCGTAACACTAACCCAACCGAGGATAGAGGAAAAAATTTTTGCAAAGGAACGCGGAAAAGGTGGGGAGTACTTCTGCATGAAGTTAATGCGCAGTCACCGGACGCAGTGAACAAGTAGTAGAGTCAGAGCCTCCTGGCCACTTCATGGAACCGTCGCGTGGGAGGGCGGCATAAATTGTTGGGTAGTGGGTTGTAGAGTGTGCACCTCCTCGCCATTTTGGGGGAGGGGCTGGGAGGGACAAGATAGAGACACCGAGGTGCCCTCAGGGAAGGAATAAAGGCAGGCAGAAAAACCGACGTTAAGCAGTTTTTTTGTTGCGATCGGACCTAGGAAAAGCAGGAAAGCAGTCACCAACCCTTATTTCCCATGTCGTACCTGCATGGGTCAGCCACCTTGTGCAACTGGGGAAGTTAGGGCAACTTCCAGCAAGGAAATTTGGAGGCTACATATTATCAGGCCACCTCCCCAATTGCGGCAATTCCGCTAAGCTCCTCGTGGAAGAGCTCCCTCTTTATTGTAAAACTCTCAAGAAGTAAAAAAAAAACTATGTGAGTGCACGCTCGTAAAACCACACGTTATCGAAGGCAAAACCAATTAAAAATTAAAGCTGCCAGCGCCCAAGGAAAAATTTAAGAAAAACAATTATAAGGAAAAACGCAGAAATGACGGCCGGGCAAAGGTGATTTGAAATCCACCAAGGCTCCAAAAAACTTAAAATTAAGAAGGAGGAAGAGAATTGCGGTTAGGTCCAGCGTGCCCAAGAGCTTCAGACCTGCTCGCTGGAGACCAGGAGGAGGGAAGGTGTGGGGATCTGTAGGAGGGAAGAAAAGAAGAGGAGAAAAAACAAGAGATAAATGGGCTTCAGAATGCAGAAATGGTATATAAAAATGGGGAAAGCGGAATGTGAACCTAAATAAAGCAGAAAAGGTAGGAACAGAAAAAAAGAATAAGCATGAGTGAAATTAAGAAGAAACCGAATACACAAAAACGCAAAAATATGGCACTAAAATTAGACAGAAATAATTTTTTTATATAATCAAGAAGAATAAGAAGAAATTGACAAATAAAAGTCACCACAAATTTAAAAACATAGCAGGATTCAACGCAACGTTTCGGCTAGAGCACCAGGCCTTTGTAGCGATAGATACACTACAGTAGCATTTCGAGCCTTTAGCATGGCGGCGCCGCCACCCCACGGCTGCGTCGCCACGCTGTCACGTGATTGGTCATGTAGTGCGTGCAGCTGCCGGCGGCGCGGCGCCGTGGCTGATCACGTGGTTCGTCACGTGCTTGATCACGTGACGGCCCACGTGGTGCCGAGAAGCTGCTGCTGCCGGCGGCGCTGCGCGCCTGCGATACCGAGCTGTCATAGCTGTGCGCATGCGCCGTGTGAAGTGAGACGAAGATGATGATGATGGAACGCCCAGCGAAACGAACGGCGAAAGATTGACTTTGCAATTCAACGAAGTATGTTCCACTCGGCCAGCTGTAGCTATCGCGTCACTCCAGGTTTATCGAGAGCTAAACCACCGCCAATTTTTTTCCAATGTACTATATCACTCCAAACATGAAGGTTTTAAACCACGCGCGTGGTGCAGAAGTTGCACCACGCACGAGTGCAAACAATTGGGGGGAGACAACAAAGAAAGAAGGCGAATCGATGTGAACTTGCAAAGGCGATCCCCTCAGGGCGGTCGGGCGGGGTGTACAGAAAATATAAAAGAAAAAATAAATAGAGGAAGGAAGATTGTTTTCCCCACCGTCTCGCGGCTTCCTTAGAAATACAAAGGGAGTGATCATCGAGGTGTCGCTTATTACCGCCTTTTGGTGAAGACAGTGAAGCGCTTGACCCCTGGGCAAACGAAGAGGCAACATTCAAGAGAAACTGGTAGGGATGGGGGTAACGAGTAATGCTAACGAGAAAGCTCAAAAAGTAAGTAGGTAAAGATATTGCACAATTCTTTGTAAAACTCTATTAAGAGAAGAGTGGTGGCAACAAGACAAAATACAAACTAGCATATCAGCAAAAGTGACAAGTTTCTAATCCATCCCTACACGAGCACTTCCGATACACACACATAGAAAAAACAAGGCTAACAACAAATCCAGCACCAGAAACGAACTGCAGTGAGTCACAAGTACAATGTACCGAAAGACGAATGGAACTGCAAGACTATTCAGGTAAAAACAAATGTAAGGATCATTGCGCTAGTCCACGCTCAGAGCAGCATGACAGTTCATCAATTTACAAAGAGAAGTTTTACAGGACATCATAACTGACATTAAAAACAGTACAAAAAGAGCTCGAAAAATAAAACTAACGGTAAATGCGTTACAATACAACAGAACAAAGGCGGGAAGCAACACTCACAGTAAATGTGGCAGAATACGAGTGGCATGAAAAAGAAAACAAAACGACATCGGAAGCATTGTTTGCTATGCTTCTGCCGCTCGCTCGGTCAGTGTCTACTCCCAACATGCCTAGGATAATTCTTTGTTACTCTATTAAGGGTGTAAGCATGGTAGCCGGCCTGCTGATTCGTTGATGCTACTTGAGACTACGTTAAATTTGTTAATCAGGTATGATTCACAGATCTTGCGGTCGTAATGTGTTTTGAACCCCGAATGAATTACAATAGTTTTAAGTTATGGAACAGATGGCCAAGTTTGTTTATTTGTCCTGAAAGTGGGAGATTTGGCGGCGTCCGCTCATGTGATCTCTGGCTGTTAATGCGAATTCTGAACGGTATAACTGTTGGTCCCACGTTACTCAGTTTTAAAGGTGTCACATTCCCGGAGTTAGAAATCAATAGCACTGTCGCATGAAAAGTTACCGCTTATCTGAAATGACAAGGATGACGCTGCGCTTTTGGCACTACTAGTTGTCATCATCGGACAGAGTTTACACCTAGGTTTATTGCATGGCGCAGACCCTCTGATTCTACGGTTGCCAATTGTAGACGATGTTATATCATGGATGTTCCTAGCACACCAATACACAACTCGTGGGGGAGCAACGATAAATTCTTTCATCCTTTCTCGCTGTAGAAGGGTGTTGTGGCGTTTTATAAGAACTGCATTAACAATCGGGATTGATTCTGAATTCGTAAGGACCAAATTGACTTGAAAGTGCGGACGTGGCTGCTTTTGCCGTTTATGAGTTCTCGCCGGTCATGCTTTTAAACTTTCTTGATTGAATCGTCGACGATTGACGATGAGAGTTCCTGCCCTCCTGGTTTCACACGAAGTTGCGCGCTGTTTCATTCAAATTCGCCTAATTTACAGCAAATCATATGGCGTGGAACAAGTGAAACGGACAGAGGACGAGAACAAGAAGGCACACACAACAACGCTGGACTTAGAACTGATTTATGGGGAACCTGCGCTGCCAAGGTGGCATTGCAATTATTCCATTCGGTGACTCAGAACTGCTTTTGTCAGCCGCTTTGGCCGCTGCAAACGCGAGAACACATTCTGCGCGATTAGATACCCGCATTTCGCTCACAGCATTCATTGTCTAGCTTCTCTCGGTGTAGCCCAGATAGCTTACGCACGGCACGCGCGCCTTCGACAGAGCACGGAGGCTAACGCCAATAAGCGCCTGAAGGTGGCGCGGAAAAGTACTAAGAATACTACTCAAAACTGCTTGTTCTTCTCGCTAGGCAGTGTGTTATGGCGCTGCAATCGGCACCGCAAACTTCAGCGCAAGTTCCCCATTGCGAGGAATTCAGCCACATTTATGCATACTTCCTGCGCAAGTGCCAACTTTAGACAAGGTGAGGGGAACCTTACGATGATAAGAACTTAAACTCCTTTTCAGTGATTGCGAAACTGTCGCTTGCACTTATTTGCTTATTTTTCCTGATTAAAAGCGCTTCCAGCAGCTCGCGCTCAAGTATCAGATTTCCCCCGACCGACAATACTGACCAGGTAAAACCGAGGGGAACAGTGGCAGCCCTTGGCATGCAAGGCTAAATCGCTTCCCGTGCCCGAGCCCAAAGTTGTTCTGTGCTGCCTTAAACGTTCATTTAGGCACGCTCCAGCTTGCTAAATATATACTTTGCCGCAGGACAATGAAATTAAGTAAACTACCGCCACTGAGCACGTGCTCAACTTCGCCTGGCGCTTAATGATGCAAGCGCCAGTCTGCTGCTGGCCACCAATGATTTGGGCACACCAACCGGAGAGATTTCGAGGGGCAGAAAAAACCAAAGTGATGCCAAATTCTGAGCCACCTATTTCAGCCCATGTGACGTCTTGTGGAAGCAGGGGAGCACTTCAATCTTCTTCCTGTCTTCTTCCACTTGGCATGCGGGCTTATCGGGACGCTTTTAAATTTTTGTCCCCAAGGTTTCACACACCGCCAGCACAACCGATAGGGAAACCACGAGATCTTCCAGCGGTAAACCTGTTCTGCCAGGCTTTGTTGCATCATATGTGGGCAGCATTTCCTTAAACCATTTAAAAAGCACAAGTTCGCGGTGCTTCGCTTTACCAACATGAATCTGCTGATTTGAACGGTAAATGCGCCTTTTTAGACCTAGGCGCATATTTCTAACACTCGTGTCGATCAGGCAAAAATGTAAATTTAAATCTAGTAACCTAATTGCCCTGTCAAGCGGGACATCCTTGGTAAAAACCAAGTTTTAGAACAGGTATTAAAAACGTTTAAAATCTCGTCCGCCACAAGGGTGAGCTGGTCAGTTTCTGATAAATTTATAAATGCTAAAAAGTTACCGACATTCTAAAAACTCTGATAATACGTGTGTCTTGAAGTGAACTCAGTAGCATTGAGTCAAACTAGGCCAAAAATATGTTGCAAAGAACTAGCGCTACACAGCAGCCAATACAAATGTCTCGTACTTGTACAACGAAGTTGTTGTCATGTCGTACAATCGTTCGGTTTGATTACTGTTTTAAAACCTCGAGGAAGGATTCCAGAGTGATGCCGCACTTATTCTTGAAGGAAATTGTCCCAGTGCATTCAATTAATTAGCGCACTGCTACGAAAAGTGTTTCATGGAGCAAAGCGCAAAACGGATCCACAATGTCCACTGAAAGAGCTGCATTAGTGCTGGTAAACCCACTGCGGAGGCACTTCACGGGGCTCGTTGAGCTCTGCATAAGAAAAAGATCCGTTGGCACCAGGCCCTCGAAGGAATGTTTCAGATAGTTGGAGACCGCCTTTTGCCAAGAACATTCTTGTGCGACAATCGCCCTAAAATGGTAAGCAGGCTTATGTGTCTCTAGAGTTGAAAACACACGCAGGACGCCCTGATGGCATTTGCGAAATTTATTTTCCAGGCTCCCCAAATTCAGCCGATTTAGAAGGCTCAAGGCTAACGCCTCAGCCTTTCATGGTATTAAATCTAACTTCTTGAAGTTCTTCTCAATAGCTTCGCTTACTTTTTTACTGAAAAGAGAAAAGGAAAGAACCACGAACCCACTTTCCTTGTCTGCTTGCAGGAAGCTGAGATCCTCCTGTTTGAAGTGAACGACCAAGGGGTCAGGTCCTTGGCTACTCTACAGCGGTCAGTCCAAGTCCTCACAAGACTTGTTCTTCCTCCTTGTTCCTTCTTATTCTTGGCCTTCTTCTGTTTCGCTAGTTCCACCAATGCGCATTAATTATGAGCCAACTAACCCAGCAATTCACTAAATTGAAATCAAACGTAAACGTAAGGAGTGACTGCCAGCAATGCAAAAGGGTTGAAATGCGGGCCAGTTGGTACATTGTAACTTGAAAAAAAAAACCATTCACAAAAGACAAAGGACAAGAGAAGCAGTGTTCACGCCACAACGACTGGACTATCAACTGGGATTTATTAGAAATAACATAGTCCCATGAAGGCTAGCAGAGCATGCGCGACAGGAGCATCACAGATCCCAGCGCATAGACAAACAATATATCACATCTACCATGATCGACTTAAAACTAAAGAAGCGAATTCTATCTCGAGTAAGCGCGTCAAGATTGCGATAATGCAATCCTGGCCTGACAAACCAATATGGTATGCTTCCAAGATTTCTCGCTCTTGTTTTCTCTTTCCTATACCAAGAATCGTTACATTGCTGAAAAGTGGATAATACCTACGTTCATTGCAATGGCGAGGTAAGTGGCACCGTCATCGGACTCCACGGAGGAGTGGTGCTCAAGCAGCCGGTCAATAATACACCGCCTGGTTTGGCCTATGTATACTCTCTTGCATGTGAGGGGGAACTCGTACACGACCTGTGCGACACACGCCGTGAAACGGTTCTCGTGCTGCGTTGTGAAAACGTGGTTCCTTTCCTCGCCTCGAGAAATGCGCGAGCACAGACCCGAAAGCATGCAAAGAGCAGAAAACACCACACTCACTCACTGCTTGGCCGGAACTTTGTTGATGCTTTGGCTCACTTTATGCACGTACGGCATGTCCTCGAGTTTCTTGTGTTCAGTTGCCCAAACATCAGGCGGCTTCGTACTTTTTCTTAAGGTTCCGAAGCAGCGATTCAGCCACTGCTTTCAAAAGGGGCTTAGGGGACCCCGTGGC